>JAUMHE010000071.1:307078-324885 GCA_032359235.1 Enteromius mattozi | reverse complement strand
GTAAGGGGTAGGTTTAGGTGTAGGGTTGGTGTAGGGCAATAGAATATTCGGTCTGTACAGTATAAACACCATTACACTTATGGAGAGACCCCATTAGGATAGCAAACCAGACATGTGTGAGTGTGTGTGTGTGTGTGTGTGTGTGTGTGTGAGTGTGTTGGGAGGGTGTTTTTTAATTAGCACTACTTTGAAACAATAATTGATCATCTACAAACGCTCTTAACCGAGACAGTCTGATCATATCAGCTTATCATATTCCACTGTGTATGTTTTAATTATAATTAGCGCTGTCAAACGATTAATCACATCCGAAATAAAAGCTTTTATTTACATAATATATCTGTGTGTAATCAATATTTTTACTATATATAAATACTCAAACATACAGTATATATTTTGAAAATATTTACATGTATATATTTATAATCATATCATTTATATCATAGAAATATTTACTACATAAACAACATTTTTCTGAAATATTCGTATATATATATATATGCATTTGAATGTATTTATATATACATAATAAATAAACTGTACACACACATACGTTAATAAAAACTTGTTTTGAATGCAACGTAATTAATCATTTGACAGCATTTATATATATACATACACACACAGACACATAAATAAACATTGTTTTAAAATATCAAGTGAAAAGAAAATGTTTTGAAGGATATTGGACGATGACTTCCAATCAGTGTTTAATAATCACTCAAAAGTAGGAAGCATCACCTCCAAGTCATTTGTACAAACATGGATGTAAAGGGTTTAAAAAGGAAGTGCATGTGAAATGTGAATTCTATAGATTGAATCTGACTAAATCTCTCAGTTGATTCTCATGTGATACTGAACGAACCGAAGCAATGACTGAACGCTGCTGTGGTTTGAAAATCAGGATGGAGCACAGCACTTGACACAGGTATTGGCATTCAGAGCATTAGGAAAGCATTCGCATAATTATCATCCACTTGTCAAGTAATTAAGACATTAGTTGGCCTTTTCAAAGCACTAGCAGGATACTTGCTCTTCAGCCTCAGCGGTCGATGAACGAGAAGAAGCCCTGCGACGGACCGAGCATAATGATGACGCACTGACCGCTGAATATATACAGTATGACCCACCTGCTGCTCAGTTACTGGAAATATTACACAAACTAGACCTTAGAAGACCTTTAGATCAGAAAATACTTCCCTTTCAGCATTGCCATTTTAAATATGCATCACTTGCTTAGCTGGGAAAACTAAGTCAAAAGATGTTTGTTTAGCTCATAAGATTATGCATAGTTTAGCTCCTCCTCCTCTAACTTATTTATTATTACATTTAAATCTACTAAATAAACAGTAACTAGATGTGCAGTTAAAGCTGATTGCATAACTCCACATAAAAATAATAATAATTAATAAATCATTTATTTTTTATTATTATTTTGTAAACGTTTTGTTTAATTATATTTTAGAGAGTCGTTTATCATTTTTGGTTGCATTTTGTTATTATTGTTTTTCTTTTTTGTTTTAATCTCTATAGTTGTTTGGCCTAATAACATCTGGCAGAGAGCACCCATGAAAACTAAATGAATTTGCATACATTTATATTCCTGAATGTTGATTAATGTACAAGGTAACGTACAATGTGCAAGAAACTCAATATTATTTACAGTATTGTTACTGTAATCCAGAGCCTCAGGCGAACCGTCCAGAGTGATGTCTGAATCATGAACGAATCATTCTAGATGAATCAGTTCACCGAATCAGACTGAATCAGCTCACGGCTCGATCTACAAGCTACTCGATCAAACCTCAAGACTAGTTTAAGTACTTTATATGCTTTCGTATCACACTAATCATCATTATTGAGTGCTTTAATAATATATTTCTGTATGTGTTGCATCATTGTGTGATCACTCATAAAATAGGGAGTCGGTTTGAAACAAACCTTCTAAAGTTTAATTCACATTGCACAGACAAACACCAGCAGACTCGTGGGCTCAAGTTGGCTGTTGTCTTTAGAATCTTCTGAAAATAAGAGTCATGTTCACACCGCACCAACAGACACTGACCAGGAGAACAATGGATGATCCTATATTCACAATCCACATTTTACTCTTATTAATGTATTTTTGTGTCATTATTCACATGAAAAGACTGTAATTAAACAAAAGGGGCTGCTGGTGAAGCCGTGGCTGTTGTAATTTAAACGAAAAACTCCAACCAACATCTGACAGACTAGTCTGCTGGGGTCTGTTGCCGTTTGTCTGTGCGGTGTGAATTGGCTTTAAAAGAACCAGTTCATGGAAAAGAATCAGATTCCCCTGTTTGTCTGAGGCTCTGGATTACAGTAACAATACTGTAAATAATGTTCAGTGTACTGCACAGATCGATTGTTTCGTTTCATCAGACCTCAATATATCACCAGAAGCCACACATGTTCATTTTGTGTTGCATAATGTTTTTTTCACTCCAAAAGTGTCGGTACTCAATGACTAAAAAAAAACGTCTTTGCTGCTCTAGCAAAGAAAAAAAATCACTTACATCATTAACAGCCTGAGGGCAAGTTATTTTTTATTTTTTTATTTTTTTATTTTTTTTCATTTTGGGTAATTATCCCTTTATTTTTTTAGGTTCATACATTTAACTGCATATGATAATGATTTCTGAAGATCATGTGACACTGAAGACTGGAGTAATGATGCTGAGAATAGAGCTGAACATCACAGAAATAAATTACACTTTAACACAGATTCACAGAGAAAACAGCTGTTTTAAATTCTAATAATATTTCACAGTATTACTGTGTTTTAAATTAAATAAATGCAGTTCTGATGAGCAGAAGAGAAGGTGATATATAGCATATACTCTTTCAAATAGCCATCAGTGAAAGCAGATGGTAAGTTACGACATTTACCAGCAGGTGTAATGAAGTCATTTTAACCAGCCAAACCTTGACACACACACACACACACACACACACACACAGCTATGTTTTCCCATGTGTTCATATGCAGTATCTCTTTCTTCAACAAGCCTGTAATCCAGTAATCAGGACAAACAGTGTTTGATAAGAGAGCTGACCAGCACAAACAACACTCTCTCAGAGACTGCAGCTCTTAATTAGACAGCGCAGAAGCTGTGGTATTTACCAGGATTGATGAGTCAGTTGCTTGTTGTCTGTGTTTGACAGGCAGCTCGTGAAGGCCTGAAACGAGGAGAACGACAGCGACAGCAGCCTGACTGAAGATAAACGTGTGCTCTGCATGACATCACTGTTTGAAGCACGCATCAGATCACTCACCTGAGAGAGGAAGGTGTGGCAGGTATGAAGCCCGATATAACACACACTCTTAAAGATTAGGGTGCTTCACAGCGATGCCATTTTTGGTGCCACAAAGAACAATTCTTCTTTAAAGAATCATCTATTTCTTAGCTTTTCGCCACAAAGAAGCATTTGTGAAGCAGAACCGTTCTTTATGGAACCATCTGGACAAAAAAGGTTCTTCTGTGTCATCGTGAGGCACCTTTATTTTTCTGTGCATGTGTATGTGGGCACTGTAATGACTCTCTAATTCCTGAAATATCAAGAATGACCAAAAGCCATATAAAGTCTGGCGGATGTGGATTCTCAGAGATGTTTATGGATGTTAAGAGCAGTCAAACCCAGACTCAGACCGACAGACTGTGTTTGTGGAAGCTGGTAAGAGCGTCATTCCTGCTCTTAACCGTTGTGGAGCACATAAAACAACTCGTTTTACCGGTTTAACACAGACCTTCTGTGCTAAAGCGTGCCCTTTACCCTCACAGAGTATGCTAGAATGTCTAAACCCTGTTATTGTCAAATATTTTCACACTGTGATGACACTACTGATAAATGTTTCAATACAAATATGAAAGAAATGTAATGAACACATTTTTTTTATTTTACTTGTATTAAATCTAACCCTGGAGCACAAAAGCGGTTGTTAGTTGTATATCTGTAGCAATAGCCAACATTAGAATATTAAGTAAAGATCATATTTCATGACGTATTTTGTAAATTTACTATCAAAACGTAATTTAATTCTAATGAATCAGTTAATCTGATGATTAAATTGAAACACTGAAACGCTGGTGCAGTATGCTGCGTGTTATTATTGTGCATGTCCCATATCTGATGACTTGGCTGTGTATGTTCATGACATTTGTGTTTTTAATTCATTAGATTAAAAGTGTCTTCCTTGCATCGCTATAACTTCATTTGGACAAATTTAAAGGTGATTTTCTCAATATTTAGATGTTTCTGCTCCCTCAGATTCCAGATTTGCTAATAGATGTATCTCAGACAAATAATATCCTATCATAACAAACCACACATCAATGGAAAAATTATATAAAAATTGACCCTCATGACTGGTTCTGTGGTCCAGAGTCACAAATTAATAAAACTGTTTTTACTAATAAAACATTTAATGATAAAAAAAAAAAAGTTACACTACATAAAATGAACAAAAAATATAAAATAAATAAATCAGATTAAAAATATTTATAAACAACAATAGAAAACAAGTAAATAAAAATCTAAATATGTTTTTAGATTTGATATAAATAGCACATCACACAAAGGTTGATGTAGTGATGCTCCAGGGTGCAGTTGAATGTTTGTCTGTTTAATGTCATTCTGTGGCGAGAAATATTATGACTGAATTATATGTTTTATAATGTATTTGTGCAAAAAACGCAGAAACGGTATCTAGCTTTAAAAATCTCATCAAAAGAGTTAACCGCACAATCCTACATACATGTCTACTGTCTGAAGGGACTCTACACACAGAACATGCTGGATCTTCCCTGAGCATTAATAACTTGACCAGTTCTGCATCAGGTATAAACCAGTAACACTTTATAATAAGGGTTATTAGTTAACATACAGCATAGTTCATGTAAATGTCAGCACTTACTAGTGCATTATTAAAATCTCAAGTTAATGCACCATAAACTAACTATGAACGACTCTATTTTTATTAATAAACGTTAAGCCAGATGAAGTGTCAAAATGTATAGATCATTGTTTGTTCTTTCTAGTTAATACATTGACTACTGTTAAAAACTGACACCTTGTTGTAAAGTGTTAACCAGCCCGGTGTTCCGTCTCGACACGGTCAGCGGTGACCTGTGGAGGACCGCTCTTACCTTCTCCTGCGTGCCGTTCTCGGGCTCCGCGGGCGGGGAGCAGGGGGCTTTGACCGCGCTGCGCTCCGCCGTCTCCACCTTGATCAGCCGGTGCTTCGGAGACACGTACTTGACCTCCGCCGCGGAGCTCGGTCCGGTGGAGAAGGGCACGGTTCCGCCCGGCGTGTACGGATCCTCGAAGTCCAGCTCCTTCTGGAGTTTGTAGGCGGTGAGGATGTCTGGCTGCGCGGACAGAAGCCCGGTGCCCGGCGGCGTCTGGAGGCTGGACACGGCGGTGTGGAAGTGTCGGTAGTCCGGTTTCGGAGGCGCCGGTGGCGGGGCTTTGGTGGTTTTGAAACCCAGGTGCTCCTTGAACCATCTGGCCATGCTGCCAGCGCATCGCTCGTAACTCCGAGACGAGAGGAATCCGAGCTCTGCTGTGGCTCCCGTTCACCGACTCTATCACTTTCTGTTTGGAGAAACTCTGCGCTCTCTCCGTGCGCGCGCCCTGTCTCTCTGTGTGTGTGTGTGTGTGTGTGTGTATGAGACAGCTGAGCTGCTGCTGGGATATATTGGGAATTTCTACCTGAGATACTCACTGCCACCTATCGGTGCACTCTGACACTAGAAACAGAAGCAAGCAAGGATTTTATCAGAAACGCGCTGAACTGTGCGAGAAAAGTAGATCCCTATCATCTGAAGGCCAGCTGTGACACCAGAAGAGCCAACTCTGCACTCTTCCTACTGGCCTTTCTGTAAAACATTGCTTTATTTTTTTATAAAAAAGATTACAACAACTACAACAAACACTTCAAATAAATAACTGCAATCATATTATTGATGCCACTATCTGTAAAATAAACCAATAGAAAAATGCATTGTATTTCTGCTGTGATACAGCTTTGCTTTATGGAAATATTGATATTTTCTCAATTTACAATAAAACTATGTTAGATAACGTTAAATTGTGAACTTTAAAACAAAAAAGTCTAATTTACTTAAAGTTTCTGCAAAAATCCCCCTTGAGAACAGTTGTTTAGAAATGAAGTTAACGGAGCAATTTCTGGAGCACTTCAACAGGTGTGATGATGGAGAACAAGAGCTTTGGTCAGACAATGTCATGCGATGGAAATGTTTTTATGATTTTTTTTTAAAGTTCACTATAAATTCTGATTTGTCCTGTTGTAAGAAATTGTATTATGTAAGTAGATAAAACTAGATAAATGTGTCACCTGAAATATTGCCTGAAGAAAAAAAAGCCTTCTTAATATTTTTAAACAACAATCCATCTTCCTTCAAAAATATTGTGAGAGATACAAGAGAATTTGTTTAAAGCATATGTTGGTAGAATAGATCTGTATTTAATACAAAGTTTACCAAAAAGTGTCCCAATTTTGCTGACTTCACTCTATTTTTCACCTAAACTTCTTTGTTCTCCAGCAATCTGTGTTCAACAATTCATTCTCTGTTGCATTATGGGTAATTAAAACATCTCTTTAAAGAAAAATGTACCTCTCTCTCATTATACTATATTTAATCTCTTTATCCACTTGTCTTTCAGTTGGCACAGGTTTTGATTGATTGTAGGTCTCATTGATCTGAGCGCATGCATTTTGAGTAAACAAGAAAATAAATAAAAATGTGGATAATTATGGAAATTAAATTGCAAATGCTCAGATCAGTGAAGCTTTCGATCAGTCAAAACCTGTGCTAATTGAAAGAAAAGCAGCTGATAAAGAGACAATCCCAGGATTAAAAATAAAGCATGATGACAATTTTCAGGCAATTGTTTGTAGGCTGCACTCACCAGAGCACAACATGAGAGTTAAAAACAGGTCAGATCTGGGTTACAGGCGTTTGCAGTGAAAGTCAGAAAAGATCCAAGTATTCTAATGTGGCCCTAACAAGATAAAAGCCTTGAATCTTTCAGAGCTAGAGAATAAGACATTCCAGAGGTCATTCTTCACTCTTCTGATTGTGTGCCATCAGTCTGAACAAAAACACAACGCTTACAGAAACTCAATCAAATCGGCATGCATCAGTCTGTCAGTAACTCACTTCAAGTCCTTGCTTCAGAAATGTGAAGAGTAATGTCATTTAAGTTGAGAATTGAAAAGATTCACAAACCACGGCGTGCAGTAAATGCTCTGTTGTATATGTGTGTGTTTCTTACTGAAGAACGGAGACACAGACACACATTCTTTACAGGAGCCAGGGACACGTTGTTGTGGGGTTTTATGAAGCAATATTTCTCTTTAACACCAGTGTCCTTCAGGACAGAAGCAGTTCAAGCCTCCTGAGAGTGTCTCGTTTAATTTGCCCATCTCAGTAAATAGTCCACAAATGAAAGACTCTGGACTCCAGTTCAATCATTTATTTGCAATAGGTTTAGACTGAAGGTGATTTGAAGAAAACACAATTGCATGGATTTTGTAATCAAATGAATATTTATTGACTGTCTCTGCATTTAGTTTGCTTTTGATACATCAGTTCATTCATACAGTACAGTAAAATCACGATAGAATACATTTTATGCAACATAATTATGGGTTAAAAAGCATAATTTAAACCTGATACAAATCAGTTTAAGTGCCTAAAAACTTCAAGTGCATCAAGACTAAAATCGTTCTCTGAAGCAAAGATCACCGGAGAATCTTGAAGAAACCTTCATATACCTGCTCTTGATCTCCGGCAACTGAGGAAAACAACACTCATGCATTTAGCTTAGAGGAGAAATGCAAACAATGTGTTCTATACACTGTAAAAAAAAAATCTGTTAAAATGTACAGTAAGAAAGAAAAAAAAAAAAACGGTAGCTGTGGAGTTACGGTAACATTTTAGATTTTACGGTTTTAAGTTAAATTTCATTAATTGATATATTGTTAATATATACCAACCTATTAAAGCACTGAAATCTGTTTTGTATCTTTGAAATACACTGATAAACACCAAATGCAGGTGATGATGAGAAAGTCACATGATGAACCAAAGCCCATCACAAGCAGCTTTTAGACACATATAACATGTATAGAAGGAGCTCAGTGTCATTCACGGTGAGATTCATACTCAAATATACAATAAACATTCATTTAACAACATTACATGTGACATACAACCCTAATAAACATCACTGATAAGAAAAAGCTAAGAAGAAACAGTTATTTCAAAGAACAAAAAACTTGAAATGCAATGCTGGGAATGTCAGTTTTTCACTGTAAATTTTACAGGAATTTACTATTTAACAGGTTTTCACTTTAGTTTTTACAGCTAAAATCAAGGTTATTTTTTACAGTGTAAACCGGTCTTACCTTGCACTGGTCAGTAACGCTCTCCAGCATCCAAGAGACGGCCTGCACCACCGGAGCTAGAGTCTCCTCGCTGTAGCTGGTGTAATGCTGCAGACTCACGCTCTGCCAAACAATCATTATCAAGATGAAACCTTTTCATGCTTTCACTGCCAGCGGATTACTCTCAATACTTTACACACTTCCCTAAATGCTGCTGTACTGCTCAAACAGACAGTGTTTTACACTAACACCACACACAGAGCTACAGCCTCACCCACGAGCCGGAGCCCAGAATCCTCCGAGACGTCTCAAACGCAGCCGCTGCGCTGAGAGATGGAGGAACATGGACCAGATCGTAGTCCAGAACCATCAGCTCCATCAGGAAGGACGCCAGCTCACTCTCCCTCGGACCGGCCAGCAGCGGACAGAAAGAGGACAGTTACTACTTAAACAAGTATATTTTCACATTATAGTCAGGTTCTTATATGTGTGCTTCTCATAAAGATTTAGCAGATATAAATATAAACAGACTTCTACTCCGTTAATTAGAAATATCATGGCTAATAGTGAGACACAAATAAAACTGGACACAAATACAGCTGTTATTTTTTGCTGGTTGATTAAAACAAGGATATAAAAGGAAAATCTGAAATCTTTGATAAGCTCCAAACCCTAACGGTGAGATATATATATATATATATATATATATACACATATATATATATATATATATATATATAAGTTATATATATATATATATATATATAGGAAAAGATGTGCAATTTTCCATTCTTATGCTGCCACAGAAAGATGGAGAACTGTTTACTTGTGCAACTCAAACATGATCATTCCAATATTAATCATTCTTTAACATCCAGGAAAAAACTATCAATATATTAATAAAACATTCACTAAAGTTTAAAAGTTTACACACTTTTATTTAGCAAGGATGCATTCAATTGATCAAAAGTAGCAGTAAATACATTTATAATGTTACAAAAGATAACAAAAAAAAAAAAAAAAAAAACACTGTTCTTTTGAAGTTTTTTTCCATCTGTGAATGCATCACTGCTTCCATAATATTAGGCAGTTCTTTGAAACAAACCAGTTCATGGAAAGATCCAGTTCATTACAGGTAATAATGTTGAAACACTGCTTTCATTTTTAAGGTCATATATTTATCTGCAGTAAATCAGTATATGATAATGATTTCTGAAGATCATGTGACACTGAAGACTGGAGTAATGATGCTGAAATTACAGCTGAACATCACAGAAATACATTACACTTTAACACAGATTCACAGAGAAAACAGATGTTTTATATTATTATAATATTTCACATTTTTACTGTGTTTTTTACTAACCCCAAAGGTTGGAGCAGTAGTGTATAAAGTACCTGTCCAATCTTACAGGCCCTCTGTAAGAAGTGAGTAGGAATGGGTCGGCCGAGGCTGTAGTTTAAGCGCTTTAAGATGATTCTCTCCATTCTCCGGATGTCTCCACAGCTGTATGCTCCATCCGTCACAAACGCAAAGTCTCCAACCGTGGGTGGGTAGATCTCCTCATACTTCGATGCCAGCAGCATCGCAGTCACACAGAGCAGCTGCAAGTACTTCTTGGGCACCGGGTTATCCTTCAAAAACAAACATTCAGACATGACTGAACGCATTCCAGTGCAAACAAATTCACAAAAATCAAAGTGCGTTAATGGACTGCCACACTGAGCAGCGGTCACTGAAGAGCAACAGAAGTCTGACACATTTAAGAGCATCAGAAACCTGAAGGAAGCGGTCAATGATGCTGACGGTCATGAAGAGAGTCTCCTGTCGCAGTCTGAACTCTCTCTGAACCTGCATGAGCCAGTCGATGCTGGTCGCTCGCATATCTCCGCTCACCTCCTGACCCTCCAGATAACACGGCCTGATGGCCATCGCGACCTACACAAACATCAGCCTGATGCATAAACCACAGGTACCTTACGGAGTCAAGATGACACACGTCAGCATCGGATTTCGTCCGTCATTCAGCCATCAAACTCTCTGAAAGCTGAAGATATCAGTGCTTTAAAGAAACAGCCAAAAGTAAATGAACTGAAAACCTCAGATTTGGAGAAATGTGTCATTCCGCCACCGCTGGATCCTCTGCAGTGAATGGGTGCCGTCAGAATAAATACATTAACATCTCGAGAAAACAAAATAAAAATTAATCTAAAAGGCATTTTTGACTTTAATCGGTTTCTTCTGTCTCAAATTCATGATAACACCTCCTCCAGTGAAAAAAAATAAAAAACACATCACAATGTAGCAAAATGTGTTTGTTTTTTAAACACTTGATCAGTGTAGATTCCTCTCCTGATTCAGACCCGAACACTCTTTCACTGGAGGAAACGTTATTGCAGATCATAGACTTATAAAAGCATCTTAATTGTGAATTAGTTTGATCTTTTGTCTTCTCCAGATGTTAACTGCTGGACTGGAGTGCTGTGGATTATTGTGATTTTTTTAATCAGACTCTCATTCTGACGGCACCCAGTCACACCCATTGCTGATCTATATCTCATCCTAATCTTGGATGGACTGAGGGTGGACACGGTTTCATGTCTGGGTGAACTATTCTTTTAATGCAAAGTAGTTTAAGTCATCTGGACTGCTTGCATGACACTTTACCAAGTTTCTCAATCTTCAGCTCAATTAACTGCAACGGCACAGAAAACCCTGAACTCTTTGTGGCATCTTCACCTCGAGCTGTTGTAAATAAGCGTAGATGTCGCGCACATATTCACTGCACATCTGGGCATCTCCAGCATCTGCAGAGTCCACGTCTGGGATGTTGAGCAGCAGGCTGGAGAAAGCCTGAGGAGCATCGGGGTGTTTCTGAAGACGCTCAGAGTCCTGACAAACATCTGGGTGTGGAGCAGGCTGCTGATTACAGCAAAACGAAGATGATAGAAACACGAGGACCTTGCAACCATGAGTTTAATAGAGCATGCAAAAACAGAGTTTATGATATGTCTAGCTCATGTATTTCTCACCTTGACCGTGTCACACACCTCCGAGATGTTCTGGGTCTCTGTTGAAGGAGGCTTAGCTGTTGCACACTTGGTTTTTGCTTTCTCCTTCTTTACATGTGCAGCTTTTGGTCTCTAATGAAGAAAACATGTTGGGGTTCAACACTATTCAGCAATAACAATAATCAAATACAAATGTGTCATTTACCCATATTAGTATGATCCAGTTAGATCGTCGAAAGTCAGTAGCAAAAACACTGGATCATAAAATGGGATTTAAACACATAAATGTGTCTTATTTAATATTTTTAATCATTGCAGGTTTGCATAATATTCAGAGTTTGCATTTGACTGTTCTTATTCAATTTCAGGAACACTGAATGTGTTTTTGCGCAGAGAGACAAAGAGCCCAGCTCGGTTACCTTCCTCTCCTCTGGAGCTCGGATCAGGTTGGACGCGTCTCCCAGCGCTGCTCTGGAGCGGAGTAAATACCTCTGCTGCGTCAGTCTGGAGCTGGCCTGAGACAAACAAACATCACACACACGAACAATAACCCTCCTGTCGCTCAATTAGCACTGCTTACTCGAGTAACTGGAGGCGACATTGTTTTACTCCCCGAGAAAATATCACACAAACCACACAAAGTGTGAGCTAAGGTTTGTAAACGCTTTACGCAACGCTAATTAACATGATTGACAGCAGCTGATTTAATGCGCGTCTTCGCTTCCCACGAGCGCGCGACCGTGACATAATTACCTCAACAAAATCATTTCTTATTAAAAATGCTTAGTTGATCAACAAGTTGCTTTAAGGTTTTGATGCGCTTGTAAAAATGCATTTTGAGATTATTAGAATTGACATCTACTAAAGATAGATAATAGACACTCTTATTAACGTTGAAAAATAAACATTGCTTTAAAAGTGCCTTATATGTGGCTTATAAACAATTGATATTATGGGGAAGCGGTCAAGCATCTCAAGCAAGCAACGCGCAAAGTTTGCGTAAGATGGTGACCGACGGCTAACGCTGCATTAACTGCACATATTCTCTCTGAGACAAGTAACCAGAGACGAATCTACTTTAACATATGCTGAAAACGCTATATATCTAAATATTATTCCCTTAATATTTATTTCGTGGTTCCTGTAGTGAAAAACACGAGAAGAAACATATTTCGCCTTAAACAGGTTGTTTTTTTTAAGTCTGTACCTGAAGTAAATCTGCTCTGAATGTTCATTGATGACTGTAGTGTAGGGTTCAGTGTAGTGTAGCTCCTGCGAGGTTATATCCCACACCCGCTGTATTTTTATTAATAAAAGTAATCTAATAATAATAATAGGCCTAAAAGTAAGAAGAATGTAACAGGTCTACACTAATTGGAATTGCTAAATCCTCTTAATATTGCATATTTTGTATGCTTATCTCTGGCTATTATAACACGACACCATGCAGATCAGCGGGGACCCGCATGTTTTATAAATTGTAAGAAAAAATTTAGTTTTCATTGAACTGAAAAAACAAAACAACTTTCTCTCTTTTCTATATTCGTTCATAAATTACATTACATTAAAAGTGTCATATTTGGCAGTTGGCATTAGTATATTAATAATAACAGCGGCATATGAAAAATTTAATACCACCGAAAAAAGTAAAATATGCTTTTCTCGAAGCTGCTGTATATAAAAAATATTGATAGCTGAAGTTTAGGTGTTCATTACTTTCTCTAAATTGAATTAGTTTTTTTAGCACCCCCAACAAAAATATCTTGGAGCCGCCACTGGATAGATAGATATCTTTATTCATATTATAGCATCACCTGTCCATCAAAAGATGCTGAAGCTAAAAATAAAATCAAATGTTTGGGTCTCTGCACCACAAATAAAAATGACAACATGAGTCAGATGACCTTTATATTTATATGAGTGTATATATGCCTGTATATGAGCGCTCAGAGGACCTGCTTTATATTTCATAAGGTAATATGGAATAGAGTTAGAGCAGAGATACACTGCTTATTTACTCAAACAAAGCACACCTGAGACTTTGAAAGAAATGAATAATAAATTCTAGTGTCACACACACACACACTTCTCAGAAACATCTTTATCTGTTTCCAGCAGCCTCTGATGCCATTGAGCCATTACTAACTGTTACTAAATCACCTAAAATTGCTCTTATTTACTTTCTGAATGTGAGAATATGTTTGTTCACTGCAGCAAACAGTCTCTTACATTCACACAAGAGACTGAGGAATCAACCTGTCCTTTACCAAAGCACGTCAGATCAAAATATCTCTGGGATTTCATGTTTTACTCTGTAAAGTTCAATAAATGTCTGTCACCAATAGGTTTATAAAGGAAATGGAGCAGACCCTACAGGAACAGGTCACCCAGAAATTAAAATTAGCTGGCAATCTACTTCACCCTCAGGCCATCAGAGATCAGGAGGAGTGTGTTTCTTCATCAGATCTGGAGAAATGTGTCTCAGTAATGGAAGTGAATGGGTGCCGTCAGAATGATAGTATGATAAAAACATCAGAATAATCCACAGCACTCCAGTCCATCAGTTGACATTGTTGACTGTTGTCTCTCACATCAAAATCCAGACACATCTTAGTTTAGAGCTGCTTTGTAAACGCTGTGCAGATTTCTCTCCTGATTCAGACCACAACAGTTTCAGGAGGAAGAGTTATTATGGATTATAGACTCATATTTGTGTTAAAAACATCTTAATGCTGGATTAGTTTGATCTTGTGTCTTCTCCAGATGTTAACTGATGGACTGGAGTGCTGTGGATTATTGTGATGTTATTATCAGACTCTCATTCTGACGGCACCCATTCACTTCCATTACTGAGACACTGAGAGAAAGCTGCATTTCTCCAGATCTGAAGAAACACTCACCCTGATCTTGGATGGCCTGAGGGTGAACACATCTTCATCAGATTTTCATCTTTGGCTGAATGATTGCTTTATCTCCAGTGATGGCTATTGACGTCATCAATAATTGCTCAGTGATATTTAGAAGTCCATTTGAATGTTTCAGTCCCAGTCATTTTGCTGCAATCTGCTGAGAAATAATTCACACCTTTACCACTTGAAGTGATATTCCCAAATGCCAGATGGAAAAAATAAATAACTAAATGACAAACTCGGAGCACCTGCTGAGCTGGATCAGATTTCCAAAAGGGTACTGAGGATTTTAAACATCTCTAATCTCAGTTTTCTCTCCTGATTGTTTTACGGCCTACAGTCACCTTTTCACCTTTCTTTCACCCTTTCCATCTTCCCTCAAGTCTTTTTTTTTACTTTAAAGGCTTTCCCTTCCACTCTCTCTGACATTTTATTGACGCTCTTCTTGAAAGGCTCTCTGAATATCCACAGAGTTTCTTATTTTTTGCATCTTTTTCCAATCGTCTGCTCACATTGTTTTCTGCCAGACTTTCTCTGGAGCCGTTTTAAACATCTGACAGCATGTCATCAGTCAGCTCGGCCTGTTATTCATGAGCTGAGGAGCCTCGTCTTCGCCTCCAGACGCCCAGAAGATCGAGCTGCAGCGTCTAATGAAGCAGACTCTGAATGACACACGTTATTCTGATCTCAGGTCAGACGCAGAGCTGGGTAATGGACTGCGTGAGGTTATGAGGGACAAGTATCTGAGGGCTGAAGAGTCTATTCTGCATGTCTCTTGCTATAGTAAAGCTATTTTTATTTGGAGGAAACATCATTGCCCCATTTATAGCTATATTTTCCTTCTGGCTGGGGTTTTGTGGGGCAAAGACTCCTCTGGCTGCTTTTATGATTTTTATTGCTCATTTTATTGCTCAAATATGCGTATTTTACGAGTTGTGCAAATACAATTAAGCTTCAACATAAATATTCAACAAAAAGAAGAATATATTTTCCATATACTTGAACACTGGTCACAAAAACAACAACAACAACAACAACAAAAAACAATCACAAATGGTGTAGGGTCAGTGTAGGACAACACCACATACAGTCTGTACAGTATAAACACCATTACACCTATGGAGAGACCCTATAAAACATGGAAACACAACATGAGTGTGTGTGTCTCTGATAAATGAAGCAGCACTATCTCAGTCTGTGTTCTTGGTGTCATCAGCTCCATCACTGCTGCTGCTCTCACATCACTCGCCTCATTCAGAAACATCTCAAATGACACAGCAGCAGCAAATAGAGAACTCATGGTCAGTATTTAAATAGACAGCACAAAATTAAATGTCATATTATTTTGCTAGAATTGACAGAATGAAAGTCTTGTTTGAGTATTTGAATGGGTTCTCATATGTGAATGCAGGATCAAATGTATGCCAGCTTGTTTCAGAATAGAAAACTAAAAAAGGTAATGTGATTTTACTTCTTGAGATTGTTTCTACCACAGAATACAAAATAACTGCAAAATTGCAACTTTTTATTTCACAAATTTGATGAGATGATACACTTTTTTATATAATTGTGAAGAAAATAGTTTTGAATTATGAGATTAAAAATTGCAATTACTGATTTTTCATCATGTGGCCGAAACAGGCTTCTATATGTCTATGAAAAACATGTTTGATTTTGCTTTTTAAAAAAGGTGACTGTGTCTTTTTATCTTAGGTTTCTGATTTATTTTTTTTTTTGATTCAGAATTGAGTTTAGGTCATAGTTGAGTAGGACATGTAAGTAATTTTTGTAAACTTGCCTTAAAAAAAAACATTATTGCTGTGCATCTTAAGAAGAAAAACAAGGCTCTGACATGTTTAGAGATCAGTCACTGCTAGTTACTTTCAGTTGAAACAGCTCAGATTTACATTTTAGTCTGGGACTAGGCTTAAGCCCTGTTTGTGAAACCAATAAAGCCAGAACAATGTGATTTCTGAGGTTGAAAATTCCCAATTATCTTTGTACACTTTTTAATCCATGGCAGAAAAAAGCTTGTATTGAAATGAATATCTGATGATGACTGAGGAAGATCTCGCCCGATCTCTCATGTCTGAGCATATGAAAGAAACCCATTAGAGTCATGTTCTTCTCCTGAGGACTTTCACTGTGTTGATATTCCATTGTGTTTCCTGAATAAGAGATCAATAACATTTTGAGCTCAATACCAAAACCACATCCATCTGATGCTTTTATCCTTCGAGCTTCTATCAGTATAAATATTCTCACACAATCAAACCCACGATGGTGACGTTGCGAGCAGGACACAACAACTTCCTGATGCTGCATTTTATTACACAGAGGAGTGATTGCTTCCCTCGCCCTCAGGGTGGATATATATATTGATTGAAACAAGACGTGGGGTGCACACACACACACACACACACACACACATACACACACAGCAGCCACATTTCTGAGGCCCTTAATTATGTAAACATACTAGTTTCTAATTACCAACCTGGTCATATGAGACTGTGTGTGAGTGTGTGAGAGAGAGAGTGTGTGTGTGAGTGTTTAGCTGCTGCTGCTGTGGCATTAACAGCGTCACACTCTCTGTAACTCAGGCTTCTCTCCGCAGCATTAGCTGGGACTGCTGTAGTAATTATTTTGGCAGCTCTCTCCTCTACATGTGCTGTAGAAGCTGGCGAGGAGAGATTGTGCCGCGAGACGACCGGCTCTGCCATGTTTGTTCGGCTGAGCCAAAAGAAAGCAGCAAATTTTCCTGCCGGAGACACAGAGAGAATATAAAGACTGTGTTGGACTCTCATTCTGTGTCTGTCTCATTATAAATCTAGTTCTGAGCTCATCTGAGTGATCTGTTAATGCGTATGAAATCAGCTGCAGTTAGACTGATTGATGTTAAAGCTCTCTTACTATCAGATTAAACACGGGTGGAATTATCTTATACGGCAAGACTTTTAATATTTGATTTAGCTGCTCCTGACACTGTGTTTCAGATTCAGAAAGCACTTCTGAGGAAGAATACTCACTGAATTTGCCATCATTTCTAAAGGCTGCAGCGACATCAATATTTTATTAAAACTTCTTACGAATTATTTTTTATAAATGTGTTTATATAGTTATATTTCACAATTACATATGAAGACTTAATTTGAACAGATAACTCTATTTTTAAAGAGGTCATATGATGTGATTTCAAGTTTTCCTTTCTCTTTAGAGTGTTACAAGCTCTTGGTGCATAAAGAATATCTGTAAAGTTTCAAAGACTAAAGTCTCAAAACCAAAGAGATATTCTTTATAAAAGTTTTGTCTTGTCCACACCCCCCTAAAACGACTCGTTTAAACACGCCTCCACTTTTCTACGTCACAGAGTGAGTTTATTTTCAAACACCACCCAGATGTTTACACAAAGAAAGAAGGCGGAGCTATTATTCTGGCTGTAGTGTTGCTGC
>JAUMHE010000071.1:239616-255223 GCA_032359235.1 Enteromius mattozi | reverse complement strand
GCAGGAGTCGTAGAATATAATGAACATAAAGTCTTTTAATTTAAATCAAAACGAGGAGTATTCAAATGCCAAATCCAAGCATAACATCCACATACGAGGTAACACAAACATTGACTGACAAAACTAGATCTCAAAAGACAGGGGATTTATACACAAGGGCTAATGAACTAAAGAGAGGACAGCTGGGGAGACACATTATTAACTAATAATGACTTAATCACAGGAACTACCAAATAAGGGCAAACAGGAAGGGAGACAGGAAGACATAAACTGAAACTAACACATGAAAACGAAACTAAACCAAGAATACCAAAAACACAGAGTATAAACATAACTAAACAGACATGAAATGTAACATTACCTCCCCCCTCCGAAAAGGCGCAACTGCGCCGTGAGTACCAACAAAAAACAAAAAGAAAAGAAACAGTTGTTATCGGGGAGGGAGAGGTGGGCGCCCTGGAGGCAGGACGAGGGAGCACAGTCATGGGTTGCCTCCAGGGCGGACCAGGAGCCGGCCGAGGCCGTGGTGGATCAGGAGCCTTGGGAGGCGGATCAGGAGCCTTGGGCAGCCGTGGCAGGTCAGGAGCCTTGGGAGGCGGATCAGGAGCCTTGGGCGGCCAATGCCGGATCTGGAACCTCTGGAGGCCATGGTGGATCAGGAGTCTCTGGAGAACCTGGCGAGTCGGAAGCCCCAGGAGGGCATACTGGATCTAGGGCCTTGGGAGCTATAGGAGTCCAATTCCACGTGTTAAGCCCACCCACCTTCTCCACGATCATGGCTATATAGGCCCCCCCTAAAAATACTTGGGAAAGTTTACCCTCTTCAGATGCCATGAATCGGATGAGTTTCCTGGTGTGATGATGTCAGGTGGGCCGTTAGAGTGAGCGGGCTCCTGCAATGACAGTTCTGCAGAACTTCCTGGAAGCTCGGGTTCAAAGGGGTGCTCTGGAGGACACTCGGGAAGTGCAGTCTCTGGGGGGCGCTCGGGAGGCGCAGTCGCTGGAGGGCGCACTGGAAGCGCAGCAGACTCTGGAGGGCGCTCTGGAGGCGCAGCAGACTCTGGAGGGCGCTCTGGAGGCGCAAACTCGGGCTGTGGCACTGGCAGCGTGAACTCGGGCTCTGGCACTGGCTCTGGCAGCGTGAACTCGGGCTGTGGCACTGGCTCTGGCACTGGCAACGTGAACACGGGCTGTGGCACTGGCTCTGGCAACATGAACACGGGCTGTGGCACTGGCTCTAGCAGCGTGAATTTGGGCTGTGGCTCTCCTAGCTGGGAGACAGTAACTGGAATCGGCTCTCCTGGCCGAAAATCTGGAACTGGAATCAGGATCGGTTCTGCTAGCCGGGAAACAGGAACTGGAATCGGCTCTCCTGGCCGAAACTCAGGAACTGGATCTGGGCTCGGCTCTACTGGCTGTGATTCAGGAACTGGAATTGGAATCGACTCCTCTAGTTGAAACTCAGGAGCGGGAATCAGAATCGACTCCTCTAGCTGAAATCCAGGAATTGGAATCTGACTCGGCTCTCCTTGCCACAATTCAATTATAGCGTCAGAAGACAACGGACTGGAATCTCGGGGAAACTGGAACTCGGGAGAGAGAATTAGCGGAGCGGATTCCGCGAGGAACAGGAGGAGATATCCAGGATTAGCTTCACACACTAAACTTGCATCTGGCGAAGGGAAGTCAGCGAGGAATTCGATCAGATCTGGCAACCCAGCCTCTGGTGAGTGCTTCCGGGGTCTTGGCACTGGCTACTCTCTTTGAGTGGCTTTACGTGGTGCGGGTGTGGGAAGAAATCCTCGTGGTGCAGGAATCGGGCGGTGACTTCGTGGTGTGGAGATGTGTTGGCATTCTTGCCGTGCGGGACTTATATGGCGCCTTCGAATCGCCAGTCGGGAACCGGACAGTGAATGACGCTCCGGCAGTGTGCATCCGCGCCATCGCTCATCGGGAGTGGGGTAAGGAGGAAGCCCCTGGGAAAGACGGCGAAGGATTTCCTCTGCCCAGGACATCCTGCAATACGGTTTAGGTCTGAGCTTCTGTCTTTAGTTCAGTCAATCTGTTAAGTGGTGTGCTGGTGAAGGAGAGCGCAGGAGTCGTAGAATATAATGAACATAAAGTCTTTTAATTTAAATCAAAACGGGGAGTATTCAAATGCCAAATCCAAGCATAACATCCACATACGAGGTAACACAAACATTGACTGACAAACTAGAACTCAAAAGACAGGGGATTTATACACAAGGGCTAATGAACTAAAGAGAGGACAGCTGGGGAGACACAGGTGGAGCTAAATTAACTGGTAATGACTTAATCACAGGAACTACCAAATAAGGGCAAACAGGAACAGAGACAGGAAGACATAAACTGAAACTAACACATGAAAACGAAACTAAACCAAGAATACCAAAAACACAGAGTATAAACATAACTAAACAGATATGAAATGTAACAGGAGCATCTATAGTGAATTTTAATAAATGATTTAGCTAGTTATTTTAATTTTATACTCTATATTTCAGTCATCTTAAAGGTGTAATGCAGTCCCAGTTGGCAAAGACCGCAGTCTGGTTAAAAGGCATCAAACGGGAAGCGGTGTGAACCGATGAGGAAGGACAGTTCAGCTGAGAAGATAACCTCTGATAAATGCTGCACGTCCCACGTTTGGAGTTTGGGGGTGTATAGGTGATGTATTAAACCACTGCCCCAAGAAGGTGTTTGTGAGGAGATTTTGGGTCAGCTATAAAATAATCTCTCTACTGTGGGCTGCTTTCTCAGTGGACTGCAGAAAAATAAAAAGATGAAGTAAAATACATTCACACAGGTTGTGGTGGAGGAGAAATCGATTCTCTGGGCTCCGGGAGAGAGCGATACAGCCACAGTGAAGCCCATTACTCTATGCAACTCAGCATTTACCCCACACTGCTCCGAGTAAAAGCTTTAATGTGCACCATTAAGTCATGGTTTGAAACATTACTGTGCTTTCTCATCTGCTGTCAGACCATCATCAAGCTCACATTTTGTAGGGTTTGTATTCCTATCATGCACAACGGATTGGATTTATTGTAGGTAATTATCTGTTTATGCAGGAAATAAGTCATAAATTTGTTAACTTGCTTTATAGCAAACATATTTTGATATTGGCTGAATTATAATGCACAACTAATGACTGGAATGAGTACATGAGACGTTTATACGAGACATTTGTGTTGCATGAGCATAATATAGAACCACTGAGCATATTTTGAACTATTGAGCACATTTAGATTATTGCCATATTTGTTTTCAACCAATACTTTGTTTTACCTTGACTTGATTTAACTGCAAAATAACTACTTGTGCAATAAAAGATCAAAAGTAAAGGTGTGTCACAACATTTTTTGGGCATCTGTTCAAATATAAAAACAGATGCAATATGACTCTCTTTAATACTGGAACGTTTTTGATTAATTTGACTGTCATCCCATGCAAACATCAGCTCATATAATGCTTTTTGTAACGGTGGGTCACCGTGATTTTGCCAAGTAAGACATGATCCTGGATCAACATTACTGTTCAAAAATATAGACTTATTCCAATCCCTAAACCTACCCCTACCCAAAATGTATACGTAAAATCAGTGGGAAATGACAGCTGATTAACAAGGGTGTAGAAGCACCTAACCCTGATCATAAGCCTAAAACAGATATTTCCAGAAACATTATTCCTCAATTCTGATTGGTTCATTGGATTGTTGATCCAGGAACATCTTGTACTTGGTGAAATCACGCTCACCTGTAATGGGGCATGTCTGTTTATTTACATATTTGGTAGTAGCCATTTATGTAACGTGGGATAATGCATAAAATAAAAAATAAGGGTGATAATGATCTTGCACGATCCTGCCAAGGTTTACTTTGCAGGAATGGCAGTTAGTCAATCTTCATTCCTTACGTATTCATGTGTGACAAACAACACACATTAACTCCTATTGCTTTGTAAATGCATTGGGCTATTAAATGAGCTATTATATATGACAACATTTATTGAAAGCATGTCACCAGATCTTTCTGCTTTCATATCCTGCGGTCAGAAGAAGATGACAGGTGAGCAGAAAGATGGACTTTCCTGTACAGTGAACACAGTAAGGAGACATAAGGATCGATAATGTCACTTCTGACAAATATCTAAAGCAACACAAGAAGAGAGGGTGCAGAGACGAGAGAGGGATGAACAGAGATACATATGAGATCTTTCAGTGGTATTACCATATTGGACACAGTTAACACAATATATAACATGAAAAAACACGAGGATGCTGATGACAGAAGTGCAAATATCCGGCTGTTCTTGCTCTGACCACAGCTAATAGCCTCTGTTCTGTGGGCTGTGCTTTATGTATGTGTTCAGTAAAGTCTCTGCCAGGTTCCTGTAATAGGCTGCCTTAGTAATTATCTCAAGTGATTCAGTCAAAACTCATGAAAAATGGATGCATGTGCATATATCTTCTCAGTTTAACAGATTAGGCTGTATCAACCTACAAAATGCATTCCCATGCTTTAATTATTGTACTTCAGTAGGGCTGAAATGACTGAGATTTGGATGAACTGGATTGCATGGTTTCTCTCTGACAGAATTATGAAGCATCTAACACAGATACGATCAGTAAGCACTGATTTAGAATTTGTGGGTGTGTACTGTGTGTGCAAGAAAAAAATCTGTTTACTTACACCAAAATAGCAAGAAAAAACTCTGTAAACATTCAATTAAAGCAGTCCAATCAGTGAGCTAATGGCCTCTGGCTTATGTAAGCATCAGCGAGAGGGTTTTTCTCATGCTGTCAAACACACAGAAACAGGTGCAGCTTATTTCCTTCAGTCTCTCTCTGTCTCGGGTCTGGTCTCTGAACAGCTGGGAGCGGGGATGTTTATATGTACATGTGCATGTGAAACACACACACTCACTCACACACACATTCACAGCACACCAGCTACTTCAGTGCACCAATTTAGCCGCACAGCGAGGGTTTGACCCGTCACCATCGAGAAGAGAAAACACTGTTAGCTGCAAGAGAGGAACACACCTGCAAAGGAAGAAATCTGAAAATAATAAAACACATATAAATTAAACACATGCAATTATGTAGTCCTAAAGTATAATTTATATAATTTTTGTATATATTAGTGATATACTGGTATTACTGTTATTTATATTCTATTGCACAAATATGTACTAATGCTGTTTTTCACTGCTTATCTTTCCTTCCAAGGTCAAGAATTGTGCTGCATTTCCCAAGAATTGTGAATAGGTCATGATTTTCGTTCTTCTTTAAGTCTGTTTTCATCCGTGTGTGTGTGTGTGTGGCTTGAGTCAAATGTCCTTGACTTTCATCAGAGATGTTCAGTCAACTCTGTCTTAACAGAAAAGGGGAAGATTTACTCCTTCTTTGTGTCACTTCTCACTTTCGTTTCTGTTGGCAGTGTGTGATGTGTATTCAGTGTTTTCGGCCTTGTGTGTGTGTGTGTACCATGTATCTAAACGCAGTTACCACAGATTCTCTTCAGTAATAGTGAAACCTCTGTCTGTTTTTCTCAGTTTTCACGTCAGTTCTTTATATCCTTGACTGCAGACTAAACACACAGAAAAGGAAAACAATCTGATTTTCCTGTAATTCATAGTGGGTTTACCCACGAAGCTGATAAATGCCTCAACGATTGCATGGAAACATCTGCTGCTCGAGACAATAATCTCTGATTATTATTTGGTGTATTTTTGTGACTTTCAAAGAACTTGGAACAAAGCGTAACATCTAAAAGAAAGTGACATCAAATGAGATCAGATGAAATGAATGGAAAATATATCACTGTCATATTTTTGTGGCCTTATTTCTAAACTGAGCTTTCTGCATCATGCACGTTCAGAATATGATGAATGAGATTTCACCGTGATAATAACGGCATGATATTTCCAAAAAAAAGTCTGCTGCATAGACGTTTTTGGCTGTATACCCAATTGGAAAAAATGACATTATTTCAAAGTCCAAAAACAGCAGCCCCTGTTTCTTTTTGGTGATCTCTTAATCTAGTCATAATGTGTGTGAGATAGAGCAAGTGTATTCATGCTTTAGCTTTGCTTCTCTGATCTCTTTACATTACACATTACCTAAGGTTTCTTTGCTTATGCTCTTACAATCACACTTGAGCTGCTGCAGATGAAACTCTGATCTACTTCTTGCACGAACTCATCAGGTTGTAAAACCTGTTTCTGTGGCCCGGACATGCAGCTTCTGCTCGACATTTAGTTTTCTAGGTGAAGCACATGTGAGTCTGAGATCTGCTGTGTAGTAAAGCAGACTGAGAGCGCATAAAGAACCGAAACAAGAAGCGATTACAGCTCATTATCCGCCCCTCCTTCAGAAAAACACAAACAGAAGCGACGACACTCAGACTGGCGCGCGCTCGCGAATCACCACAGCGAGTCGACTCGCTCGAGCGGTCCGTTTCAATGATTCAGTTCATTCAGAAGGTGAAGAAACATATTGTGTTTTTTAAATTATTAAAATAAGCGATTCAAGGACAGTAATAGTGTACATTCACAAAGCTTCTTATAACAAAACAAAAAAGAGCACATTAGTAGCCTATAGGGCTATTTGTCATTATATTGGCTGTTTATTAGTATAGGTGTATTACAAAGCACATATTAATGCATTATTCTGGACGACCCTGTTTCACAGCCCTATTCTACCCAATACTTAAACTTAACAACTAGCCTACCTTACTAATTATTAATTTAGGAGTTTGTTAATAGCGAGATTTGGACTTTAAAATAAAGTGTGAACAAACGAAAAATACAAATAAATAAATAAACGAATGCCAGAAGAGAGTTTCGGTATAAAAGAAAAAGAATACTAGCTGCAATAGCCTAGTTTCTGATTTACTAAGCTTTAGCTAATTAGTTAATAAAGGGTCATCTATGGCTTATTTATGAACAGGCTATGTTTTAATTTCATGGCTTCGGTTATTTAATTATTGGCGTCCAGTTCATATTTGTTTTATACCCCAATGCAAACTAAGGCTACTTAAATATCATATTACTAGCTATTTATTCTTATATCATTGCGTTTATTCATGAGGTGAATTCAGGTAAACTGGGACACTGCCATTGAAATGACTGGGAACATGTCTTCCCGCTTTATTTAGTGGAAGTCTAACCCATTTGCTGTTGTCACTTGTATTCGAGACGTGTCGAGATCGATTATGTTTTGGCCTCTTTATCGATTCACTCAGTGATTCACTCGCACCTTGCGAATCGGTTCATGTGAATCATAAAGGAAGAGTCGGTTCAGACAGCGCGATTCGCTCAGTAGCTCTCTCTGACTCGGGGTGGCTGTGAGAGTGTCGTGTGTTCGCCGGTGTCGGTGTGATCGTGTAGTGAAGGGTAGCGAAGCAGACACTGCTGTGCGCGGGAAAGCGGCTCTGCTCATGCCGCGGTCGGTTCCGGGAACGCGCCGGAGGAATGCGGGATGAACGCGCGTGCTGGTGAGTGACATACACTTTTGTTCTTTGGCTCCAAGGAGTTTTTTGATTTCGCAATTCATTTTTTTGCGTTGAAATGGCTGCTTCGGAGACAAATGACTTGTTATTGTATTGTTTTCATTTCCATGTTCACTGAAGAGAAATACGCGCTGAGGCTTGTTAAAAACTTTACCCGCTCCGCATCACTTTTCTTATGGCTGCGGTTATTTAGTGCCACCAGAATCTCTGGATCACTATTTCAGATGCTTCTTTACCAAGTGCAGGATCACGCTTACATGCTTTCTGACGTAAATTGAAGATATGGCTCAAGACACCTTACATAATATAATCTACTATATTTAAAACAACAAGCAATTGGTTAGAAATGAACATTCTGCAAAACCTGGCATCTTAAATCAAGTCAGACTGTCTTCAGGTCGTGCATATTATTATTTAATTATTTCTAAAAATATCCATTTGATTATTTGCAAATTGCCTTTAACAGCATCAGTAACAATCTCTCTCTCTCTCTATATATATATGCTCAAGTTTAATGTCTGTGCTGTGTGGTTGGTGTGGCGCACAATCATATTGTTGGGGACCCACTAATGCCGGTTCTTTGAAGGTGTTAACCACTTCAGCACTCTGATCATATCCTTATTACGATATGAAAGCATTATAAATGTAGAATGTTGTGCATGGAATCAGAACACATGCATCTTTGTTTTGCATGTTTTGCAGTTACAGTGTTTTATCTTCTTCTGTTTTCAGTGCAATAAAGTCAATACTGAATTCCAACTATTAATTTATCAGCATTTAACATTTCTATATATTTAGAAGATTTCTTGACTTTCATAAGAAAAACAACCCAAGTGCATAACGCATTAACTTTTGTCATTAGCAACTTTAAACTTCCGCACAGCTTAAATGAAGAGATCCTTATTATCATGATGTTTTATTCAGTTCAGGTTTATCTGAATTGAGTATTTGATGCAAATCATTGCAAAGCAGCTTTGCAGACAGTTGAAGCTTCTGCATTATATTTAGCAGTAGCTCATTAAGTCGTTGTCCGTATGGCAGAAAAGTACAGTAAAAATCATGCAGTTAGTCAATGACATGTAATCAATGTTCTAATGGATACTGGAGCGATTAAAACCAATTAGAAGTGTAAAGTGTTTTTTTTTTGGAAATAGGTTCATTCTCCATCTTTTTACTGTTTTGGAATCTATTCAGCTGATCTCAGTGTCTGGCGATAGCACTTTTAGCATAGCTTAGCATAGATCATTGAATCCAATTAGACCAGTAGCATCACATTCAAAAATGACCAAAGATTTTCAATATTTTTCCTAATTAAAACTTGACTCGTCTGTAGTTATATCGTGTACTAAGACCGCCGGAAAATGAAAAGTTTTCTAGGCCGATATGATTAGGAACTATACTCTCATTCCGGCGTAATAATCAAGGAAGTTTGCTGCTGTAGCATGGATCATATTGGCCTAAAATCACAACTTTTCATTTTCTGCTAATCTTAGTACACGATATAACTTCAGAAGAGTCATGTTTTAAATAGGAAAAATATCGAAAATCTTTGGTCATTTTTGAACGTGATGCTACTGGTCTAATTGGATTCAATGATCTATGCTAAGCTATGCTAAACGTGCTATCGCCAGACACGGAGATCGGCTGAATAGATTCCAAAACATTAAAAACTCAACTTATTAACTCTGTGTAGTTAGAGATTGAGTCTATTTCCAAAAAAAGTGGAGTGTTCCTTTAATGCATGCTAATCTATGGTAATAAAGTTCGCGTCTGGAGCACATTTGGGTCTGAACAGGTTAATAATGCAAGTTAATGTTTTTCTCATAGATCCTTGACAACATGGCGGCGGAGTTCAGTAACCTGACGTCGCTCATGAACAACGCCAGTGAGCTTTCCAACCACACGGCCAGATGCTCGCTAACCAAGACCGGCTTTCAGTTCTACTACCTGCCCACCGTCTACATCCTGGTCTTCCTCACGGGCTTCATCGGGAACAGCTTGGCCATATGGATGTTCGTGTGTCACATGAGGCCCTGGAGCAGCATCTCCGTCTACATGTTTAACCTGGCGTTAGCCGACTTCTGCTACGTGCTCTCGCTTCCGTTCCTCATCTTCTACTACTTCAACAAAACAGACTGGATCTTCGGCGATGTTTCTTGCCGCCTCCAGAGGTTCATCTTCCACGTCAACCTCTACGGAAGCATCCTCTTCCTCACCTGCATCAGCGTGCACAGATACTCCGGCGTCGTGCATCCGCTCAAATCGCTCGGGAGGCTGAAAAAGAAAAACGCGGTTCGCACCGTGGCGCTGGTTTGGCTCGTAGTCATAGTCGGCATCTCTCCCATCCTGTACTACTCGCGCACGGGCCCTAAGAAGGGCTTAACAACGTGCTACGACACCACGACCGAAGACGAGCTGCCGGGATACTTCATCTACAGCATGTGCATGACGGTATTCGGCTTCTGCATCCCGTTCATCATCATCCTCAGCTGCTACGGAGGCATCGTCAAAGCGCTCATCTGCAACGACATGGACAACGCTCCGCTGAGGAAGAAGTCCATCTACCTGGTCATCATCGTGCTCACGGTGTTTGCCATCTCCTACCTGCCCTTCCACGTCATGAAGAACCTCAACATGCGAGCCAGACTGTACTTCCAGAGCCTGGACATGTGCGCCTTTAACAACCGCGTGTACGCCACCTACCAGGTGACCCGAGGCCTGGCCAGTCTCAATAGCTGCGTGGATCCCATCCTGTACTTTCTGGCCGGAGACACGTTCAGACGCAGGCTGTCCAGAGCCACCAAGAAGACCTCCAGGAAAGGAGATCAGCCGCTGCAGTCCAGGAGCGAGGAGACGGCTCTGAACAGCCTCCCAGAGTGTGTCCAGAACGGGGAGAGCCGAGCCTGAGCTTCCCCTTGAGACCCACGCTTTATACGTCTCACCACCGGTCAAACTGCTCTTCAGAGAAGCCTCTTCTGCTCTTCACCGAGCCTGCAGTCATTTGATCCGAAGTACAGCAAAAGCTGTGGAAGTGGGAAATCTTTTACTATTTATAACTGCTTTCTATGGAAGCCCGTTTCCGCCACTGAATAGAAAATAGAAAGGTAATTGCGACTTTTATCTCACAAATCTGACTTTTTTTGGAATTGTGAGATATAAACTCGCAATTCTGAGAAAAAACTGAGATATAAAGTCAGAATTGTGAGAACATATCAGTTTTTCCCACTTAAAATTGGACTTCACTATAACTTTCAAAATTGCATGTTTTGCGTTTTTTCTCGCAAATGCAAGTTTACATCTCAATTCTGAGAAATAAACTCACAGTTGTGAGATATAAAGTCAGAATATATACTTTTGATATAAAGTCAAAATTTTGAGAACATATCAGTTTTTTTCCCCTTAAAATTGGACTTTATAACTCACAATTGCAAGTTTATATCTCAAAAGTCTGAATTGTGACTTTATATCACACAATTGTGAGTTATAAAGTTAGAATTCCATGATATAGTCACAATAAAAACTTTATATTTTGCAATTGCAAGTTTATATCTCACAATTGTGAGATACAAAAAATATAAAAAAAAAAAAATTCTTATAATTACTCGCTGGCAGAAACAAGCTTCCATAGATTTCTATTTGAATATATTTTAAAATGTCATTTATTCCTGTGATTTCAAAGCTGCATTTTTTGCATCATTACTTCAGTCACATGATCCTTCAGAAATCATTCTAATATTTTGACTTGCTGCTCAAAAACACATTTATTATTATTTAGTGAGGTCAATTGTGATTAATCACATCCAAAATAAAAGTTTTTATTTACATAATATATTGCTGTGTATTGTGTATATTTATTATGTATACATAAATAAACACATGCATGTATATATTTAAGAAGAAATATTATATGTTTATATATTAAATATATTTATATATAATATAATTTATATGAATATAAATATATACATGTGTGTACATAAATAAAGCATTTATCTTTTGATCAATTCAAAGCATCCTCTCTAAATAAAAGTATTCATTTCTATAATTTCTTTCCCAAACAAAAGAGAATTACACTGGCTCCAAGGAGAGCGGAATGTGCATAATGTTACAAAAGCTTTTCATTTCAGATTAATGTTCTCTCTAATCTTTCTACTCATTAAAGAATCTTGAAAAAATGTACTCAACTCTTTTAAATAGTGACAATAATAATCAGAAATGTTTGTTAAATCAGTATATTATTATGATTTCTGAAGATCATGTGACACTGAAGACTGGAGTAATGATGCTGAACATCGCAGAAATACATTACACTTTAACACAGATTCACACAGAAAACTGTTGTTTTAAAATAATAAAAATATTTCACTAAATTACTGCTTTTGCTGTATTTTGGATCAAACAAATGCAGGCTTGGTGAGCAGAAGAAGCTTCTTTAAAACATGACAAATCTTGCTGTTAGCGCGTTTGACTGGGCGTGTAGAGTATTGTAATCATCGTACTGTACTCTGGTCAGTGTTACTCCTCCTGCGTTGCTGTCAACGTTTTCATTGAATGTGATTTTACTGAATGAACGTTCACTAACCAAGCGTTTAACAAGATATAACAAGCACTGGTGTTCTGAAGACGCTCCGAGGCGTCTCTGTGATCTGTTGTGTTCTCAGTGAATAGTTAAGATGCACTATAGATATTTTCTTGTAATTAATTGTCTACCTGTACGTTTAAAGCATCTGAGATGTGTTTGTGAACTGATGTGTATTCTGCTGTTCATGTAAAGATGTGTGAATATCAGTCCGTGAATTATGAAGGGACTCTTATAGCCGTGTTTTAAATCGTTGATAAATACTGTAATGTACTACTCTTTAATGATCTGTAGTATTTAAAGCTAAAACAAATACAGAGACTAAATGAAAAGTACTTTAGCGGCTCTTCATTATCAGGTCTACCGAAAACGTCAGGTTGTAGAGAAATAGAATAATATTGTATGTATTGTTTTTTTTTGTTTTTTTTTCCACTTTCTGATTAATTATCATATTTTTGAAAACATGTAGTTAAATAATTAGACGCAGCGGTACTGGAGGAAAGTGTGGAATAATTCAGATCGTTAATGTTTCTTCTGCTCACTATGACTGCATTTATTCGATCAGAAATACAGTAAAAGCAATATTGCCATTTAAAATAGATGTTTTCTGTTAATATCTGTTCAAACATTTCATGCAAAGATGCTTTTTCAGCAGCATTTCTCCAGTCTTCAGATTTCTGTCAAAACAAAACAAACACTTTTGCAGCCATTTAGTGCACAATATATATTTATATATAAGTGCTGTGAAGTGATGAATCATGATTAATCACATCCAAAATAAAAGTATAACGTTTATGTAATATATGTGTGTGTACTGTGTATATTGTGTACTGTGTACACATACAAGATATATTTTGAATAAGATATGTATTTACATGTATGCATTTATATTTGTATAATTTATATTGTATATAAATATATTTAATATATAAATATAACCTATTTTATTTTACGGTTACACCTATTAGTTGCTTATAAGCATGCATATTACTAGAATATTAGTCATTTATTAGTGCTGATTAAGCACATGTTAATGCCTTATTCTACATCCTTAATCCTACCCAATACCTAAACTTAACAACAGCCTTATTAACTATTAATAATTTAATAGGTACATAAAATATTACCTATTCTAAAGTGTAACCCATATTTTTCTTAGATATAATCATGCATGTATTTATACACAGTACAAACATGTATTATGTACTATTATAGCACTAATATATATATATATATAAACAATTAAAATAAATATATGTAGGATAATAACATTCATTATAGCAATAATAATGGTAATATTTTGTAGGACTGTTTTTTCGTTGTTATATTGTTATAGCTGGACCATTAGGTAAATCCTCTTGATTTGTCACTCTGAGGTACGTGGAGTTATTTACTGTGTGTTGTTTGAGGTGTAAAGCACTGATTTGCTGAAGACTGTCCTTCGGTGTAACTCCTCAGAGGTTTCTCTCGCTCTTGGTCTACTGTCCCGTCTGTCTTTGGTTTCTTCACACCCATCCAGCTCATAGATATCAGGAGTCAGATTGCACACAGAGGCCGTTCTTCTCCCGAGCGCTGGACTCTTTGTGCCTCTCACAGGAAAGAGACGGGAAGGGGAATAAATAAAGCTGCATTTTCTTCTCCTCCCAGACTTCTCCTAGCCACTCTTTGTGAGGCGAACAAAAGCAGAATGGTTGCTGATGGCAAGCGGCCCGGGAACTTACTTTCTCCGATTTTCTAAAACAAAGATGTGAAATTGGAGTGTGATTGGATGGGCTGTGTTCAGATCTATATGAATGTGAGCTGCTGAGCTGCTGTGCTGCTCGGGGCTTTCCTCCACGACTGAACAGCTCTATTCTAACAGTGTTAATTGAGTGAATCTATCTCAAAAGCCATTTGGCTTCGCCATCTGGACGTGTGTATGACTTTCGGCATTGCTGTTTTTGTTTTGATGGATGGCCGAGTCTGTTCTGTTGATTTAGTGCTGTGTACTTTAGAAAGAGTGATGAAATGTTCTCCTGAATTACATTAGTCAAGCATACTCCACATTTGTGCCAGACAACTACAATGAGCCACCTGTGTCACTGGATTTCTTTGTAAAGGTGTGTGAGTTTGTACTGTGTGTGTGTAAATGGATTAATAGAGCAGTCTCAAGCGTGCTTCTGCATGCTGGTGTTTGCTGCTGTGGACTTTCAGTGTGTTTTCAGGAAGGAAGAGGCCTGACAATGCCATGCAGACTCCTGAGGCCTGCCGAGACACGAACACTCCATCTCCTGTCACTCCATTCAGAGCTTCACACAGAGCTGACGGGTGGAGAAAGAGAGAGGAGGAGCCATCCAGGACCAGCTCGCTGGGGAACTGACTTTTATAAATAATGCTTTACAATATTGAGTTACTTAGTTACCTTTTATGGGAAGTAATGTGTTACGTTACTTTTTAAATCTGGACAGGGCTTTAATATTTGTGACCCTGGAGGACAAAACCAGTCAGTTTTTGGAAACTGAGATTTATTTTTTTATTATTTTTGGCAGTCATCAGAGCCCATTCACACCAAAAGTGAAATGAATCGTCCTCAGGCTGAAGGAAATGTAAATTCACGTCTGAATATTTGAACACAGGAGAAGAAAAAGTACAACACTCTTCATCAATAAAAACAAAAGTATGAATTGGATCCTCGAAGGTCAGCATAACATGTATGTTGATATTTAGTCTAGAACTACAGTAGGATCATGTTCACACACAACAATTTGCACGTACTCCTGATTTCTCTCAACATGGCAACCCCAGAGCTGTCAGTCAATAAACTATTAAGTTGAGTTACTTGTAATGCATCACCACTAACACTGAACACTTGTGTTAGTCAAAGTTAACTGAATTAACTCAAACTAAAGACAGAGTAGTTTTTTTAACCCATTTTTAACAAATCTAGCTATTTTAAAATACAAAATTTATTTTGTGTTGCTTTTTGAAGGCTTGCTAAAAAATTATGATAATAATCATAGTTATTTTATTGAATTGACAGGTCATTACTTTTTTAAATTTCTTGTGAATGATTTCAACTATTAATCATTTTGAAGCATGAAAAGCAGGCAGGATTAACCTTACAGTATTACTCAATGCTGATTACTGTCTGTAACGTTGTCTTGTTTCATGTCTTGTCTTTCTGTTTTGATTTCATTCGGTGTTCACGTGTATTGACCTTATTTGGAAGTTCCTGTCTTGTCATTATTAGTTGATTTGTTCCCAGCTGTGTCTCGCAGGTGTTCCCAATTTCCCTCTTGTTTCCTTGTGCTTATAATCTGTGTCTTTTGAGCTCTTCCTTGTCGGATGTTAAAGTTATGTAATGTTTCCGTGCTCCTTGTTGCCTTCGTGCTCACGTTTTGTTTTGTCTTTGTTGTCCAAGTTTGTTTAATAAATGTTTCCGTTTTCATTTGAATCTACGTCTCCCTGTCTGTCACTGCATCCACCCGCTCATTCACCCAGCCTCCGCGTTACA
>JAUMHE010000071.1:206565-228914 GCA_032359235.1 Enteromius mattozi | reverse complement strand
ACAAACGAGATGGGCGGAGACATGAGTCCGGGTTTGTAAACAGAGATAGACATACAGAGTTCAGAGTTCAGAGTTCGCTGGGCGCTGGAGTGCCCTCCAGTGGCCTGAGCTGGCACATCCAGCTGATCATGACAACAGTTATGTAATCGAGTACAAGACATATTTCACCTTTGAGATGACTGCGGAAAAAACACGTTTGTGTTAAATATTACATTATGTCAGGATTTCTCTAACTGGGTTAGCAGGGGAGTTAAAATTAAATAGCAAATCATCCATTAAATGTTTAAAAATGTTACATTCAAAGCAATACATTATTTTAAAAAATGTTAAATAATAATAAATATTTTTTTTATAAGAATTTTATAATACATGTATTTTAGTATGTATTTAAAAATAATTTTGTAACAATTTTAAAAGGCAGTATTTTGCTTCTCTCTGTTTCTCATGGATCAGCTGATGTCTGATGAAGCTAACACACCTTTAGAGACAGCATCACCTGTTCTCCCTTCCTGTTAGACAGGAAGTGACTCACATCTCTCATATATCGCTCTGGTACAGAATCATCTGACTGTCACAGCCAGGGAAATTCAGAGCATGTCATAACAAATCAGACTGTGGAAAACCAGAAGAAGAAACACTACACACTCTGGAAACATTATCTTTGTTTAGTAATTCAGGCCCTGGTACAGAGATCGATTTCTTCATACAGTAGAGTCATAACCGGACAGATTCATGGAGTTTCCTATGAGTGTTTTCATTTATGAGTAAACTGAGTTGAACTTTACTTGAAGAGATTTCCACGCTGAGTTCTACATCATAAATACAGTGCTACTTAGATTGTGAAGCTACATTCAGTTTTGAGCTGTATACACTGTAAAACAAAGCTCTCCCCATCATTTTCATCACAGACCATATTTTATTTAAAACCTAAACGTGTCTATACGAAATTCCTGAGTGAACTGATGTGAGTTATCCTTCACTCCATAAGGATCTGAACACAAATACCTAAGGCCAACAGGTGACCATAACTCTCATAATATCTCAAACATATCCAAACTAAAGGTCGGAACGGTTTATTAAATGAGCCCCTCTGGCAAACCTGGGTCTGTTTTGAAACTCTCAGCAGAAATTATATAACATGAGATGAGTTTACGATAAATCTGAGATGTTTTCTGGTCAGAGTCGGGCGTGACTCACTGAGTTACGACACATTTTATCAGCTGGGTGTGGAGCACACTGCACTCTTAAAGAGACAGTTCACACTACAATATCTCAGCAGTTTCTTTTGGCTTTTAATTCTTTCACACATTTTTTGAAAAATAAATAAATAAATAAATAATAATATATATATATATGGACATAATAAGAAATTTAATAAAAGTAGTCCATATGACTCATGCTAGGTTTTCTGAAGTATGATGATAAGTTTTGTAAATTATTTTATTTGTAGCACAAGATAAAAACAATAAAAAATACCTTTTTTAATCTCATAATTCTCAGTTTTAATTTTACACAACACAGAATAAGACACTTAAAACACACAAAAAAAGATTAAATCTCTCAAACACAAACTAAAAACTTGAAAGCTTTTATATGAATATAAAAGCTTTCAAGTTTTTAATTACACTAGAAATGTAATTAAGGTTGACTCATGTCAAGTTTTGAAGTAATATGATAACTAAAACCTTTTCTAAATAATAAAAAGTAAAACATAGCCTACATGAGATAAAAAGTCACTATTATGTTTTGTATGTTTTATGTCATGGTATAAACTGGCTTCCATAGCTATTTGTGTTCAGTTAATGTCATTGTATGGAAAAGAGCAACCAGTTCAACATTTTGTGTCCCGCAGAGGGAAGTCAAATGACAATAATAGCACTGGCAGCGCTGCTGAACTGAATCAGGAGCTGAAACTGGGTCTGTTTGAAACGGAGGAATTTCACAGCATTATTTCCTGTTTCCTCATGCGAACCTGTGTTGTGTAAAGCTATAGAAACTAACGCGAGGCGAGATCAAATTTGTGTGTCTGCGTCTTTAAGAGACGCTCCTTTGGTGATATGAGGCGATGACGCGCCGCGGACGGTGGGCAGCAGTGTTGCCAAGTCCTCTGTTTTCCCGCGGAACTGGCATGTTTTAACTCTATTGAAGTGGATGGATTTTTATTTGCAGCAATAGCCAAAAAACAACAACTGCATGGGTCAAAATTATTGATTTTTCTTTTATGCCAAAAATCATTGGAATATGAGAGCCATGTCAGGTTGAAGAAACACTCACTCATGCATTTCTTGAATGTAAATAAGAAAGTCAAGTCACCATTATTTATATAGTGCTTTTTACAGTGCAGCTTGTGTCTAAGCAGCTTTGGGGAAATGATAGAAGAAATAGGGAAAACTGGAATTAAGGAATTAAATATTAAAGTTTTTTTTTTTTAAAAGATTTTATTAGCGAGTCAGAATTGATAAATAGAATGTAACTCTATTCCAGACTCCTGAGCAGAAGGGGGCGGTAATGCACCTATTCACGTTGGTTGCCAGCCGCCGTTAAAAACCAAAAAGAAGAAGTAGAACAGAAGAGTGGCAACTGGGCGGGTTTTATTGTGAAAACCTGGCAACCCTAGTGAGCAGGAAGCCTGCGCGCATTGATCGCTCGCGGAGCGCAGACGCAGCACACGGTCCGCCGGAATAATGCGATTCTAATGCTGGGCCGCGGTCCGAAGCAAGGCCATCCTCAGCGCGGAACGCTCACCGAACCCCGGCCGGAACCGAGCGGAAGAACGGCGGATTGAACACAGCAGCGCGCGACGGAGAGAGAGAGTGAGAGGCAAAGAAAGAGAGCGAGAGAGAGAGAGAGACACTGCCCAAGCGCCCAGAGCCATGAGAGAATACAAAGTGGTCGTTTTGGGATCCGGTGGCGTGGGAAAATCGGCGCTGACCGTTCAGTTCGTCACCGGATCCTTCATCGAGAAGTACGACCCGACGATAGAGGACTTCTACCGCAAGGAGATCGAGGTGGACTCGTCGCCGTCGGTGCTGGAGATCCTGGACACGGCGGGCACCGAGCAGTTCGCCTCCATGCGCGATCTCTACATCAAGAACGGCCAGGGCTTCATCCTCGTTTACAGTCTGGTCAACCAGCAGAGCTTCCAGGACATCAAGCCCATGCGCGACCAGATCATCCGCGTCAAGCGCTACGAGCGCGTGCCCATGATCCTGGTGGGCAACAAGGTGGATCTGGAGGGCGAGAGGGAGGTGTCTTCCGGGGAGGGCAAGGCGCTGGCGGACGAGTGGAACTGTCCCTTCATGGAAACTTCGGCCAAAAACAAAGGCTCCGTGGACGAGCTGTTCGCGGAGATCGTGCGACAGATGAACTACGCGTCGGCGCCGAACGGAGACGACCAGTGCTGCGCGTCCTGCGCGATTCTTTAAAACCGAGCGCGAGCTCTGGCTTCTCGCTCGCGTTTGTTGCCATGGTGAGTGAGCGAGCGAGCGAAGAAGGACGGAGAACGAGGACAGAACGCACGACAGACAGACAGACATCGCCTGAGGGGAGAGTTCGGACCGACACCGAAGTTCTGTGACGTCGCGGCCGACTTACGACTGTCGCTCGTGCGGGTTTGTAACAAAGTGACAGAGCTTTCGGATCGGGGAGCCGCCGCCTTAAAGGGCCAGCTCACCCCAAAATGAAAGTTCTGTTAGGCTGATGATACACCGGGTAACTGTTTTTGAGCAGTGTTGCAGGTGAGACACTGCAGCGTTATTACTTCGGTTGAGCTCTATGGCTAAAAAATACAAACATTCTCAAGCTATTTCTAACTAATCAAATTCAAAATGTAACATGATTCAAGTAACGCTTCTAGTTAAAGAATATTCTATTCCAAGCACAGCACACATGAAGTTGTCAACGCGATGTAAATGTTAAAAAAATCCCCTGGTTAAATATCTCTGCAGAAATGAATATGTTCATAAATAAGTGTTATTTTCTCTTTACTGTTATCATTGGTATATTGTCGAAGTGTTTAATTCTAACGTTTGGTAATATGACTAATCAAAATTGACGATTTCTAAAATAATTGGCAAAACATTGCGCATTTCCAGTTGATAAAATCATCTCCAGCTCCACCCATTCTCCATGTGAAGGTGGCCAAGCAGTGTTGCCTAAAAAAGGTGCCGTGGTAAAACTGCCCCTTGTATCATCAGCTTTACCATATATTTGTTCCATACCTGTACGAGTGTCTTCTATTGAACACAACAAAAATGATATTTGGAAGAATGTGGCTAACTAAACAATTGCTACTCCCCATTGACTCCCACAGTATGAAGAAAGAAGTACTATGGAAGTCCATCGGGATCTTCTCTTGTTTTCAAATTGAACGACGACAGAACTTTGGTGTATTTTTGGTCGAACCGTCGCTTTAACTGTCATCAGTATTCCTATAAGTGTCCTACCATGTCTTGCACACGACAAAAGAATATTGAAACCAGTGTTTACATGACAGAATACTTGAATGTTCTGGGATTATATATAAAAATATATATATAGACAAACCGACACATTTAAATCATAGGCACTTGAGGGGCTTTTGTTTTGCGGTGCCAGGCTGTGTGGTGTTGTCTTTCACAACGCAGACGAGCACTAGTAATTAGTTTTTGTTTTGTTTGTATTTTATTTTGGAGGTGTGTCGCAGGATTTCTGTACTGTTGAGCTCCTCAGGAGGAGGACCTGGGATAACGGATCTCTCTTCAGGAATTGCAGCACACCATTGATGTCAACACAAGTGTCTTGCACTCGCAACTGGAACTTAAACCCCCGAAAAACGTGAAAAACCCAGACGCGCCGGAGGAGTTTAAAACGGTTCTGTTTGGCTCGTGGACTTGGAAACCCTTGTTGTGAATCGTTTTGCTTTTCGTTCGCCGGATTGAAACTTCTTCCCCCAGTTCTCCTCGAGGACTTTACTGTTTTGACGCGAGGACGCCGGAGCTTGCGCGTCGAGTGCCTTCCTAAAAGCTGTTCGAGTTTAGTGCCAACCCTCAAGGAGTCTCGGTTCAGTACTTCACTGTTACGCTTGCTGACGGTTTCGGGGGTTAACGACGTTTCAAAGGCCTACGACAGTTCTCTTTGTTTTGTTTTGAGTGAAAATCTTTTTGGCTTTTTTTCTCCAATACACAGGTACTGAAGCCCCCAGACTCAAACCACAAACCACTGTCTGTTTGAAATCAGATCTTTTTGTTATTTTCTTTTTAACAAATGTGATGTACCATTGAAATTCTAATCCGATTGTACGTTTAATTTCAGACTAGCTTTTTAACAGCGGTCTGATTGTTTTAACGAGACTTTTAATACATGCATTTTTAAAAAAAAAAGCATCATGCGCAGTGTTTGTTTGCCCTCTTTTCATTCGAGAAGCCTGTAATTGATCCCAAAGCAGCTCTGGTTTATTTTTTGGAATAATTTGCAAAGTTATTCTGAGTGGCAGGAGACGGGGCCCCTGTGCTGGAGTAAGGGCCCATGTTGTAGCAATACTAAACTGGAGATGACTTGAAGACACATGCCGCAGCTTCTTGTGAAACAGATGTTTGCTCAAGGTTTAGAAATAGCACATGCTGTTTGGGTTGCGTTTAAAACCAGGCGTTGTCCCCTGCGTGTAATTACACACGCGTGAAGTGTGCTTCCCAAATGGCTTAAAGTACGCTTTTGAGGGAAATACTGTGTTTTCCGTTCAAACCGCAGGGATTGATATTTTTAGATGCTCCTGCCTTTGAAAAGGGCTTGATTTGTGATGCTTTAGCACTTTCTGTCGGTCAGTGTGCTAGGCCTGTGCTGTATTCACGTCGTGCTAAAATCAGAGTTCATGCAGAAATCATAGTTTGCTCTCCCTCGTGTCGTTCCACAAAAGTCATACAGGTTTGGAAAGAGATGAGCTTGAGTGTAAATGACAGAATAGTCACTTTTGAGTGAACTGTCCCTTTAATAGTGTTGAGAACTCAGCATGCTGTCAACAAATTTAAAGGGACAGTACGCCCGAAAATGAAAAAGTTTCTCTCTTCTGTTAAAAAAAGCTTTAGAATTTTTATATTTTAATAGTTTGTTATACCTTTTAATAGTTTTGGACATGAAAATATGCTGACATGGCATTAAATAAAATAAAATACTACTAGTACTCTCTTCTGTTGAACACAAAATATATTTTGATTAACATGGCTGAGCATGTAGCCATTGACTTGCAGTATTTTTCCATCCTATGGAAGTCAATGGGTACCGTCAGCTGTTTGCTCAGCACTGTTAATCAAAACATCATCTTTTGTGTTCAACAGAATAGAGAAACTCATACAGGTTTGGAAAAACTTGAGAGTGCGTAAATGACCTGTCCCTTTAATTTCCATAGACGGAAATAACTTTAATATTGATAACATGCTGTCATGTTTAAAGCTCCCTTCAAAGGGGAAGTAGATTATTTTCTCCTTTTTCCTTCTCTTAGCGTCTCTCGATAGTGAGTTTCACTTCCTCGACAGTTGGCCAGCATGTGATGCAGTGTTTTGTTTTGTTTTTTTGGACTAACAGGAAGTTCTGGTCAGCTGATCTGTGGTGACTCGGCAGTCACATGTCTGCTGGGGTCATGTGATTAAGATCAGCGTATGATCCTGATTAGACTGCACTAGCTTCTATTGATTCTTCATCACGCTGTGATTGTTCTCTGATGGAGCTGCAGTGTTGTAGGAAGTGTTTGAGCGTGTGTGGGTGGTGTTTCTTCACGTCTCTTTCCTGCACCATTCTTTTCATCTAGATGTGATTTTCAGGCTCTCTTGTACCCCATTCAACACCTTAAAGGGATAGTACACCCAAAAAAAAAAAATCCTGTCATAATTTACTCACCCTCTTGTTGTTCCAAACCTGGACGAGTTTCTTTAGTGTGGGGGAAATGCTATTGAGATCAGTGAGGACCAGAAACTGCTGAGGACAGAATTTTCATTTCTGGGTGAACTGTCACTTTAAATACTTGTGTTATTGGTGTCATGACTCCAGACTAACTTATAAGTGTTTGGTAATGATTGAATTCTGTCTTTTATGCCACTTATTTTAGTATCACTGAGATACTGTTACAGTTTTTACTATACTATTATAGCATTTTCCATTTTTATTAGTTAGGGTTTTAGTATTTTTGCCTCTTTTTTTTTTTTTATTGTTCTCGTACATAAAGTTAAACTAAATGAAAATGAGATTAATACAGTTTTCTTTTTTTCTTTTTTTAGTTTGTCCAATATCTGTAAAGATGGACTGTTATTTTTTTTTTAATTTGTAAAATGTAAAGTGATTTTTAATGAGATTTAGATAAAGATTTTTTCTTTTTTAAACCAAAGATCAATTTTAAAACCTTTTTGTAAATTGTGTTTGTTTGATTATATATAGTGTAGCTCTTTATATTTTTGACTTGTTTTCTTGTCCTGGAGATCTGGCATGACACTGATTAACACACCAGCGGTCAGTCATGGGGTCTCGTGACGTATGGTAATAAACTCACATGACACGTTTGCCGTGATAATCAAACCCGTGTTTGTGTGTAGCTGCACACTGTTCAGTTTCAGTAGCTGATGCTAAGGTGTGGTTTGTGAGAGTCTGGGAAAACCCTCAGATTCCAGTCATTGTTGTCATTCCTGCGCCGGGCTTGTCTGAGCAGAGACTGAGACGCAGAGCTAGGCCTTCTTCTGCTGCAGGCTTTGACATGATTATCTCATTCATTCTGTGACTAGAGAGAACAGAGAAGAAGAGCTACAGACACAGACTGAGAAGAAGAGCTGCTGCGTGTCTGTGGAGGAGAGTTTTACTCTCTCTCGTTTGTGCTCTCAGTAGAGCTGTGGCTCTTTACAGCAGTTTAGATGGAGAATAATCTACCTCTGCGCACGCACACACACACACGCACGGAAAGTTTCCATCTGCAGCTGCTGCTGTGTTCACTGGGTTGTAAGCTGCTTTCACACCATGGAGTTTTCGTATCATTTTAAAAATATATAAGATATCTATATTTGTGCCACACTGTGAAAACACACACACACACACACACATATTAGTGCTGTCAAACAATCACATCCTACATACAAGTTGTATTTTTAAAATGTGTTCTGTGTATGTTTATTATGTATTTATGAATGCACACATGCATGTATATTTTAGAAAAATGTTCAAAATCTTCCAAAAAAAGTATACAAGTTTAAAATATATACTGTATGTGTGTGTATACATAATACATATACACAAAACTTTTATTTTGTATGCATTTTGACAGCACTAATATTTATATAATACATATTAATCTGTTGAGTATTTAAATACAATTTTAGATTTTTAGATTTTATAATTTTTGTTTTGTTGAAATGCACATTTTTAATCAAATCAAGCATTAAGGCACTTTCTCTAGTAGTCTGGTTTTATATTAAATGTTTAACTTAACATATAAATTTATATATATTTACATATAATTTATATTTATAAAATAGTGGTTTCACATTCTTAATAGTCAATCGTCCAAATGTTAATTCTCAGTCCTGCTGTTTATCTTCTGTGTGTCCCTCTTGGTTTTGCGGATCATGTTGTGCACTATAGCACACTAACCCAGTTGTGTAAAGATCGCATTGCTGACATTTTATCTAGTCTGTCATTGTTTCTCTAGAATAGAGCCTGTGCATCAGGAACTTCAGGTATGAGGTGAATGGGTCATGTGACAGGAAGTGAAGTGAGGTTGGTGGTCATGTGACCGTAAAGCGTTCTCTAATTTGATGCAGTGTTCGGCTGCAGGTTAAAGTCTGGTTCTCTCTGCTCAGTTTAACACATTCATGACCCTGAAGCACAGAAACATCAGAAGGGTCCATTTGTTGAAGTTGAGATATATACATCATCTGAGAGCTGAATAAATCATCTTTTAAAGTTGATCTGGAATCTAAATATTGAGAAAAGCACCTGTAAAGTTGTCCAAATGAAGTTCTTAGCAAAGTTTTGATACATTTATGGTAGGATATTTACAAGATCTCCTCGTGGAACATGATCTTTACTTAATATCCTAATGATTTTTGGCATAAAAGAGGAATGTATAATGTTGATCTGTACAGTGTATTGTTGTGTATTTCTATGAATACACCTGTGCTGCTGCTGTGCTGCAGAGACACAGATTATAATGAAAGTCAGCTGGATTTCCTCTGAAAGCTTCTGGAAAGTCCACAGATTCCATCAGCGTCACTGTGATATTCGTCAGCGCTGGTGTTATGATTGACAGCTGCTCGTCTTTTATTGTTGCGCAGCTTTGGGTGAAGGAGGAAGTGTTCAGGAAAGTAGGTGACAGATAACTGAGCCGTGCGTGTCTCTTTCTTCAGACGCTCTGCTTCAGTCAAACGCTGCGTGTTTCGTAAAGCGCCTGTCAAAAGTTCATGTCCAGATCCTCCCGGGAGAGTCTGTCAGAGTAGATGTGAAGAATCTTCCAGGATCGCTCTCACAGACTGAGATCTTATGATGTGGCTTGTTTGTAGCGTTGAGGGAGAAACACCTTCAGAGCAGCTGGAACTTGGTCTTGTTTCTACATAAAGAGGAACCCTTACCTTTGTGTTGAGATGAGTCTGATAGAGACACCGATGATTCTGAGAGCACTTTACTTTCCTTTTCACATGATCCTCAGATTTAGCCAAACCCTAGTGAAAATGAATTATTTCATGCTAAGTATATAAATACATTTTCATATTTATATACTAATAAACTGGTATACTTAATGTATGCTAAATTGGAACAGCTAACTTTATACTTCATGCACTTTAAGTCCAGCTAAAGATATACTTAGCAGTCAACATTAAAAAGTTCATCAAACAGTCCTAAGACAAGAACGCATTTTAGCACAACTTTAATAAAGTTTTGATCCACTTCAAATGTTTTTGATTGTGCTGAAGTGTAAATATTGCAGGTACATTTGGAATAATATTGGTCTTTAAATGTAAAATATTTGAAGATCATACAATCCTCATCAAAAGTGACGTTAAAACACATTTTTCAATTCATTCTGTATAAGTAGTACGCCAAATGAAGTTTAATTATATATATATATAGATATATATATATTAGTTTAAATTTGTCTGAAGTCACCTGTCAGTAAATGTGTAAATAGTTCTTAACTATACTAAATGTATTTTAAATATATTACTTTTGTACTAGGGTAGACGGATGAAGTTCTCAGAAATGACTCGGTTATTGTTATATCAGTTATAGTATTGTTACACTTACACCTGTGCTCTCTGAAACCCCAAAACATTAGTATGTTTATTGGTGATAACTGTTGCACATTATAGAATCAGCTGAAGCTTGAACCCTGATACTTAGGGAAGCCTGCTGCCACTGAATTAAAAAAAAAGTTAATAGCAATTCTCAGACCTTTGACTGTTTTCTTGTGATTGCAAGTTTTCATCGCGCAGTTCTGACTTTTTCCTCAGTATTGTGAGATATAAACTTACAATCACGAGAGAAGTAGTGGTATTTTGGGATATTAAGTTGCAATTGTGTTATAATTTCAAAAACTGTCTTTTTGTTAAAATTATTATTTTGTGGAAACAGGCTTCTGTGGATGTTTCAGTGATCATTCTGAGAGCACATGACCATGCCAAACCTCACAAGAACAAACTGAGAAATACACATTGTGTCCGTTTATCAAAGAAATGGTTAACAGCGGTGTGAACTGATAGCTGAGGATGTTAATGCAATCTAAAAATCCACCTCGCTCTTTTTGTTCTAGGCATTTTATTTTAATATGTAAGTGCTAGTTTGAAACTAAACAAAAGCTAGATATCCCTCAGATAAACAGCTGTCAGTCCACATATGCTTCATAACATCAGCGGTGTGTCATCCACATACAGAACTGAACCAGAAGCAGCTCGGCCTGTTTTACAGAATACAGAAGTATTGCTCATGATCGGCACTGATTCCAGTAAATGAACAACTCTGTGTTATGCAGAAGACAGTCCATCATACAGGAATGACTTAAAAATAATGAAATGATGAAAGAACTTGATTTTAAGTATGTTTTGGCGCCTCAAACAGAAATCGGTGACACCTGGTCATGTAAACGGATTAAACACTACACCTACAAATCAAATGTTGGATTTACTTTAGAAGAAATCTTTGTTACACGTTTAAGCAAATGTTACTGCTACAGTCTACTTACCATTGAACCTAACCTTTTCTATTATATTTTTATATTCCATTTTTCTCATATAGAACTTACTTCAGTAAATTTAACAAAGAGAATAAGTAACTTTAGCCTGGCCAGGATAAACTGAGCAATTTTTACTTGGCAATACTTTTATTTGACTTGATGTAGCACCTAATTAAACCATGCTTTTAAAGTCTATGATATAATTTACACACCATATCTATAATTATAATGCAGCACTCATCTGAATACAGAGATATCAATACTTGGAACGCAATACACAATGACAGTGACATTCTGTGCTTCATTTTTGAGTATGAATGTGTGATTTTGAGCAGAAAAACTAAACTTACTAAACCTGAGAACAAACACAGTGGTAAAACATAACAGCTGGAAAACACACACACACACACACACAAAAGAAAAATCAACTTTATGAATTACTAATGCCCCAGTACAAAAGAAATGAAGCCGTTTTCATATGCATATGATATGACATTTGTTGCCACACTCAAAAAAAATATTTTAGTTGTTTGCTCCGTTTACTAAAATAAGATAAGCTAAAACAACACAAATCTTTACTTTTTCTACTCAGTTGTCATTTACACTCAATTGTATTATGCTAAATGAAATCACATTTGTAAAAAGTTTTGTTTTTATTTGGTGTACTATACACCCTTTATGAGATCGAGCTGTTTTTATCAGTGCAGTTTCCCGTCATTAATCGCTCTGGAGCGGTGCTCAGCTGTGCTGGATCATGAGTTTAGAGGAAGCAGTGTTCTTGTGTTTCTGACACACCTCGTGGTTCACCACATCCAGGCCGAAGCTGGAGGATCTCGCTCTCCTGACCTCCAGCGAACAGAAGTGTGAACTCTGATTATATCTGTATGCACAACATCCGCCTCGCTGTTTATTTTGCTTTCTCCAAGTTTGAGTAGTGCATCTGGACTGGGCTTTGACTGCAAACCCTCTGCAGAGACTTTCTTGCAACATTTTTGGAGTGTTACACAAGCCCAAAGAGAAAAAAACGAGGCGTTTATGGAGGTCGAGCACAGAAACCTGTATAAAGTGGGTCAGAGTATTACAGTAACATTAGATTATCACTTACGCTAATGTTCAGATTGATATTAAGAAAGGAATGGAGGTTTAGAGCTTGGTGTTTACTCTGGCAGTTTGGAGATCATGCGAGAGCCGCTTCCTGTTCTTCCAGAAAGGAGGAAGTGCATGTCTTGCAACATTATGCCCAATCATGAGCATCTGTAGGTGTTTGTGTGATTGCTCAAGCTGTTCTGTCGCTGCTTGCAGGCCTGTTTCTCTGGAATGTGTCGTCAGTGGCTTGTCTTTGTTATCTGTCTCTGCCAGTTATTCTGTGCTGAATGGTTTCTCTATCAAAGTATGATCTGTGATTTGCATTTCACAATAGCAGAGTTCTGTGTGTGTGTGTGTGTGTCATGTGATCTGCCGCCTGTGATCCCGGCTCTGGCAGGAAGGAAGGGTGGTTCCAGCTGAGACTTCCTGTCTTGTGTGTGACTAACAGTAAAGCTGTGCTCCTTTCAGGTCCTCTGGAGAGAATCAGACCCTTCTTGCTCTCGTTCCTCTTTTCCAGCCTTATCTTCTCCTCAGGCACTCTGTGTGTGTGTGTCAGATGAGTCCAGGGGTCAGAGGTCACTGATGGGGGCTGTTGTTGATGTTTAGAGGAAAACAGTTCGAAATCTCAGGCCACGATTGCCACTTACACATGAACATGGAGGGATTCATTATATCAACGTGTTAATAAAACATAAATAAATCACTTTTCTATTTATCAAATAAATAGACATTTAAAACAAACAAACAAACAACAACAAGAACTGTACAGAAATGTACAGTAAAAATCATGCACTTAGTTACAAATTGCACATAATCAAACAGAGAAGCAGAATAAAGCTGTGTTCGATCAGATATAGCTGAAGTACAAGGTTATGAGATGCCTTGTGTGAATGCTTGGCTAAAGAGATGTGTCTTTAATCTAGATTTAAACAGAGAGAGTGTGTCTGAACCCTGAACGTCACCATTCTAGAGTTTGGGAGCCAGTTGTGAAAAAGCTCTACCTCCTTTAGTAGACTTTGCTATCTTAAAAAACTACCAAGAGTTTTGTGACTTTAGAGAGTGGGTTGGATTGTAGCATGGTAGAAGACTAGTTAGGTATGCAGGAGCTAAACCATTAAGGGCCTTATATGTGAGTAATAATACTTTGTAACTGATACTGAACTTAACAGGTAGTCAGTGCAAAGATTGTAAAATTGGGGTAATATGACCTGGTAAGGACTCTATCCGCTCAGCTGTAGCTTGTTTATAGATGATGCAGAACATCAGCAGTGCATTACAGTCGTCTCATGAACGCATCAACCAGCTTTTCTGCACCAGAAACAGGTAGCATGTTTCGTAGCTTGGCAATGTTTCTAAGATGGAAGATTGTTTTTTAGGGTTAGGGTTTAGGGTTCCCATCTAACATGGGAAATAGGATTTTCAAAAGACAAGTTGCTGACTAAGGCCCCGTCCACACGAAGACACGTTTAGCTGTATAGCATACATTTTTTATTGTATAGGCGTTTCATCCAGACACGTAACAGCAACAAAAACATGAACAAACACTGAACGGTTGTCTTTTTATTAGCTAACGTTAGCACAGATTAAGAAACGTATTGCTCCATGTTCGTTTGTAAACCATGTGCAAGGTTTAGGGGCATAGTCCAAGTCTTCTTCTCCAGTTTTGTGTGTATTTATGGCAGAACCACAGCACCCTGTAATGGTCTGGCATGTGTACTACATTGTTTTGTGTCGGTTTGGTGGTTTGGTGTGGACACGGATATTTTTTGAGATGAGAATAAAAAAAGATTGGATAGGAGAAGTGCTGGCTTTGTGTGGACGGAGCCTAATATAACACCCAGATTTCTGACTGTAGAGGAAGAAACAGTACATCCATCTAGTTAAAAACTGTAACTGTAAGAGATTCGGTGTACTGTTTTTTTGGTTTGATAAGTAATATCTATGTCTTATTGTTGTTTTGAAAATTATCGGTCATCCAGTCTTTTACATTTTTAACACACACTGTTAACTTTCATCTGGTCTTATTGAGATATATAGTTGAGTATCATCAACTTAACAATGGAAACTGATCACATATTTTTTAATAATATTACTAAGGGCCAACATGTTTTTTGAAAAAAGCAGAGGTCCTAGGACAGATCCTTGGGGCACACCATACTTTATTGGATTTTATTGAGACAAATTCCCATTTAAATAGACAAAACTATAAAGTTTGGAAAGGTAGGACCTATAGTGTCAAATGCAGCACTAAGACCAAGTAAAACTAGCAATGTAAATTTAGTTGTTGTTTTTCTTTTCTATGCACATTAATAGTAAGATATAAGAAGATAAAATATAATAAAAATAATAAGATATGGGTGTATGCATTCAATGCTTTTTTTGACCAACTTTTCAATTAGAGGAAGCAAAAACAGCTATTAAAATTGCTTTAGATTCATCAAAATAATCATGGCATGTTTTCCATGTTGTCTGAATTATTGATCATTTTTATTTTGCACCAATATAACAATACATGTTTATAAAATAAATAAATGCTTACATGTACATTCACCAAAAAACAACAACAACAACAACAAAAAAACAATCGAATAATGAATGTCACATGCTTATTCAGCTGATGATGGAAATAATTACACTATTTGTTTGGAGTCAAGAAATAGTTTACTGACATGCAGTAAAAACGCAAAATATGGAAAATGGTTCAGGTTTATGTGACATGAGGACGAGCACATGATGACAGAATGATGATTCTCTGAGTTTAAATCAGGAAGCTGTTGAACTGTTTCCGTCATCAGCTCTGTAAAGCACACATTCAGCACTGTTCTCTTCTCTCAGACGCATTGTATTCATAGCAAATGTTTACTGATCATCTAATTACGAGGAAAGCGTTCGCAACTTCAGCGACCTGATGATGCTTTGTAGTGTTTCCTCACTGATGACAGACTGAATCTTTGTTCTGAGACGCGCTAATTAAATGTTTGGGAATCGTCAGACTGTTGAGATCGTTCGTTAGCATTTATTGAAATGACAGATTTGCATTTATTTACCCATCAAACACTTTCTTCAAACAGGAAGTGCGGTTTTCTCCTGAAGGCCTTGTTGTAGAAGTGTGATCAGCATTGATTTCATTCAAGTTTGGAGAGTAAGAGAACAGACCGCTGACTCTAAACCGTGTGTGTGTGTGTTTGCACACTCATATGTGTCTTATTAAAGACTAGCATGCAGTCATAAGTCTGGCAGTATGGTCAGTTCTCTCATCTCTGTGGATTGTTGTTGCGTTCTCAGTGTTGTGAATGCCTGTTTAAAGCAGCAGTATTTCAGTCGTTCTGCTCGTCTTTGACTTACAGAGATTCCAGACGGCATCAATGTTGTGTAACTTGTATTGTGCAAAAGGTACATTTTTTAATTGTCGGCAACACTGTGGAAATGCACTGTTCCCAGAGAGAAATGAATTTATTGGACAAGTGAAAGTGTTCAGTAACAGCTTAGTGATGTACATCAGTTCAAAAACACTTTTCTAAGTCTCACTTTTCTTTCTATAAAACCATTTTAGTGAGGAAAAATGCTGTGAAGTTTAAAGCAGAAGATCCCCTGATGAAGAGCTGAGCGTGGGTCACGTCACGGGCCTGTTCTCTCATTATCAAGAGCCTGGTGAGGATTTGAGATGATATATATCCGTCCCACCTTCACAGAGACAGACTTTGATCACTGAAATGTAAAAGAAGTTGGGAGTTGTAAAGTTAACTGAAAACTAAAACATGAATTTTGTAATTCTATTTTGATAAACATTTGATGAGTTTAAACATACCCCGGCTTATACAGGGGAAAATAACTAAAACTATTAAAAAAAAATACATACTTGAAGTAAAAAAACCCAACAACTTCTTAATCCTTCTTAATATACAGGATTTCACTGCAGTGGTCGATTATGACTGATTTGTGTAGTTTTGAACAGTAATCACTTCTGACGCTCGTACACCACAGTAAAGACTCAGGAGAAGACATCTGGAGAATCTTTGATAAACTTTACCAAAGGTTTTTGGGTGAGATGACACTAATACCTTGATAACGAGTGCTTGAAACACGTATCTGCTCTTGTGTGCTGTTCACCCTCATCAGATCTCATTATCAGCAGTTAATCAGAGCTAACGACCGCTCAGAGCTTGTTACAGCCTGTGATTGACAGCTCAGATTTATCCTCATATATTTCATTAGCAGTGTTGGGGAAAGTTACTTTTAAAAATAATGCATTACAATTTTGTGTTACTCCCTAAAAAAGTAACTAATTACGTTATGCAATAATTACTTTTGAGTTTTTAAATCTGAGCAGGGCTTTCTTGTTTGTTTTTAATATAAAAAAGTTTTTCTTTTACAAATGTAAAAGCCCTTTCACAGCAAAAGTGAAGTGAATACACCCAGGCTGAAGGAAATGTAGATTCACACCTGTACAGTAGATGAAGAATCACATGAAGAATATGACACAGGAGACCAAGGTTCAGCACTATTCAGCAATAGCAATAATCAAACACAAATGTGCCATTTATGTGTATTAGTATGATTCAGTTGGATCATCGAAGGTCAGCAGCAAAAGAACTGGATCATAAAATACATAAATACATAGCGTTTGTTTTATTTAACATATTACATAATTACATATTACATATTACATAATACAGTAATGTTGATATTTAGTCTAGAACTACAGTAAGATCATGTTCACACACAACACTCACTTACTCCTGATTTCTCTCAACATGGCAACCCCAGAGCTGTCAGTCAATACATGAGAGACAGAGTAACTCTGACATTTCCTTCTAAACCAAAGTTATGTGTTACTTGGAAAAAAGGTAACCAGGTAACTTGTGTTATTTGTAATGCTTCCAGCACTGTATGAGATGAGTAATGAATGGAAATAAAATGGAACGACTGATGCTGAGTTCCAGAAGACGTCTTGCTCTGCTGGTTGCTATGGTGATAAACTTCACACACTAAGTCTTGTCATCAGCTTTATGTGCTCACACACACACACACACACTGCACAGGAGATATTGAGTGATAAATAAACACATTAATGAATCATTAAGTCTGGTGTCCTGAGGGTCGTGTGAGTGTAGACAGAACATCTGAACATCAGCAGCTCCTTCAGATCTCTTCTCACAGGAAAGTGCTTCACAGACGTGTGAAATCTGAGTATGACATGTGTTCTGTCCAGCAACTAATGTGACATGAGCAAGTACACTTCAAATGTCTGATGGACACTAATAATGGACATCTCACTGGTATTTTTATGTCATTTTCGATTGCTCAGAAAAACAGTAAAAAAAGAAAAAGTTTTCTTCAACTTGCTTGATCGCCCTTGAACCAGTTAATTAGCAGCTATCATAACACATGCTAAATGTGCCCTATATATGCAAATGTAATAATCAAGTAAGACATTACACATCATTAGTTATTAAATAAATGCAGTGTTTCCCTTCATGTGCTCTGCTCTTCAGTGCTTAAAATCTTTCAAATGTCAAATATATAACAGCACTAAAATACTTGCATTTTTTCCCTTCACAAAATAATAATAATAATAAAAAATAATAATAATAATTTTATTCATTTAACACTTTATTTTCCTTATGCTGGGAACTAGCAATCTACTGCTTAATTTCCAAAGTTATTAAGATAATTTCATTACAACTAAAAACATGTCAGGTACTTCAGGCACACTTTAAATGTTTTGTACTTGAAGACCAATATTATTCAAAGAAAATACAATCCTCATCACAAGTGACATTAAAACACATTTCAGCCAAATAAAGTTCAAAGTAATGCTTTTCAAAATTAGATTATTTCTGTCCTGTTTCTAGCCAAAATATCTAAACATTTTTAAATCAAGAAGGATTTTCTAGACAAGAAAAAAATACTGTCCTGTTTTCAGAAAAAAACAAGTCAAAATTAAGTGAGATTTTACTAGAAACAAGCAAAATAATCTTGTTTTCTGTTTGAAATAACATTATTTTTCTTACCCCACTGGCAGATTATTTAGCTGGTTCTAAGCACAAACTCACTGAATTTTGACTTGTTTGTTCTGAAAACAGAACAATATTTTTTTTCTAGAAAATCGTTCTTAATTAAAGAATTTTTCGATATTTTGGCTGGAAACAGGACAAAAATAATCTAGTTTTGAAAAGCATTTTTTTGTAGTGTATGAAATAAATGTATTTGAAATATATTAGTCTTTTAGGCTTGTGCTCCAGAGAGGAAACACATGACTACCGGTGAGTAAATGCTGGGTTTGGTGAACGGTCTCTTTAAATGTGAACTCGTTTCTGCATCAGTCGTGTTCTTCACATTACTCAAGTGAAAAAGTCCCAGGATTGGCTCATCAGAGGTGCTTTATCAGCTGAAATGCCAGGGGTTTGCTTCAGATGAGACTGGAGAAAAGATCACACACAGCACAGTTAACTTTAGCCTTGCACAACTCTTCCTGGTGTAAGGGGTGTATGGAGTCGCACACACACACACACACTCAGCTGCACATTCTTGCCTGCTGAAGTCAGCCTCACGCGTTTCTTGGCCTGCAGCTGATAAGACTGGGTTGGGTTTCACGCCTGTGAGCTCTGACATGAAGCGAGTGTATCCCACAACCGAAGCAGAGTCACTGTAAATACTGTCCAGCTGAAGGAGACAGACGCTGACCAGCACAATTGTCCCCAGCCTGAATAAAGCTCTTCATATATCCTGCTTAGAGCCGCCAGAAGCATCTGCCTCTCACACACACGCGCAAACACGCATGCGTATGTACATACACATACACACACACTTAAACTCACACACACACATACACTCTCACACACACGTGCACAAACACGCATGCATACATACAGTACATACACATGCACTCTCAGATGCACACTCACACAGGAGTATTGAGCGTCTCGTTGTGATGGGTGTGTTTCCAGGTCCCGTCAGATCCTTTCTATGGTTGATGGCATGTTAGTTTATTAAATTATTTCATTGCAATACATTAAAGTTCTTTGCAGGCTTTTTGTAAAATAACAGCGCTGCTGCTGGAAACGCAGACCACAAGAACCTGGCAACCACAAACATTGATGTTGTTGATATTTTACTGTCTGAGGTGAATCTGTGAGATCAAGCAGGATTTCTCTTGTCATCAGACACAACTCTCTGTTTAGTGTCAAACCCTGATTATTTGCCTTCCCTCCTAGTAAAATACATATAATAGATAAAGCAAAGTTATAATGCATTATAAGTCTCATATCTTGCCATTTAACCTGTTACTTAAAAGGGAAACATGCACTTATAAGTAATTATAATAACAATACTATTTTTTTTCTCAAACAGCCATAAGATCAGATATCAGATCAGATGAATGTGTAATATGACACATTGGCTTTGAATGTTGTTCTGTTGATAAGTAACTCTGCAACTACATGTCATTTTTCAGCTGAAAGTATTAGCTCGCTCACATTAGCCTCAATATTAGTCAGGTCACCTCCTGTAAGGAGAGGGTCAAACTGACCCTAATTGGATTCAATGTATTTTTCCAAAAAATAAAATTTTTAAGGGAGTGAAAAAAAAAACATACAATCAAGTTCAATCAATAAACTTTTAATATCGGTACTTTCCACACATTTCAAAGAATGAATAAATGAATTTATGATTTATACAAATGTTTTTAACCACTATTTTTGACTACCACTCTTCACACCTATAAAATGTTTGTGATTGCACATTGTTTCATTATAATATCTTTGTAAATAAACCTAAAGTAATCTTGACAAACTATATATCATTTGATAAGTTTCGGACTCTAGTTTTCATATTTGGTGACTGTTTTTCAAAAAATTGCAGAACAATAGATGAATGGCGATTGAATCTCCATTTGTGATATGGTGCCAAACATACTTTTATTCTATATGTACAATTGTTTTTATGTGTTTCTGAATAGGATGTCTACTTCATAAATATTTTAAAAAATATGGAAAAATAAGGTTCATAACACTCAAACAATAAATGGAAATCAAGAGTCCCTGTATATCACCTAGTGGAAAAGTTTGGTTCTGCATCTTTTCACACACAACTTTTTCAGATGATTGGCTTTGATTTTCTTGAAGATTCTGTGGCAAACATGCTTTGTAAATTTGCTATTTAATATAAAATATAAAAATATATATTTTTATATTTTCTTAGATTGAACTTCTATAACTTCAATTGTACAATAATCTGTGAGGTTTCACCTTTAAAACGATACCAATTTTGCGTTTGTGCTCTGAAGTATTCAAATTTTATAACAATTTTTTGCAGAAAAGTCATGTTATGTCTATGCTCAAAAGTGGGATTTACAGTTGAAAGGCTGAACGGTTTGATCTTCACAAATTTGAAATTAAAAAGTTGTTAAACTCATCAAGACACTGACAGTAGAATGCACTTCAGGACTAGAGTTGAGGAGCTCTGACATACAACAAAGAAATTTGATGTTATTTTCTGTGTATTTCAGTTGCTTTTGAATGGATGCCTATGGGGTTAGACCCACGAACATCACAAACGTATAGCACAAACGTATAAAAATTACTGTATGCATATTTCACAACACATCAGCGAGTTGAAACTTTGCATGCATGTTCATGACCTTAAATGAGGAAAAGTCACAAAATTTCAAGAAAAAAAAAAAACAGGTTTATTAGTATTTCAAAAAGATTGAAAAAATAAATGATAGCTTATTTTTACCATTTTTGGCTGACAAAGTATGTATTTGTATTGAAATGACTGGGAAAATGCTACTTTTTTTGGCTTCATAGGATAGAAAAAAACTAAAATAACAAAATATAACCAAGATATGTTCTTACTTTGGTTCTGTAGAGTGGCCTTGGAACATAAAAATAGACGGGTCAAATTGACCCGCTGACAGTACGAAAGTAACTATTTTTCTTTTGGACATTTCAAAACACATCAGCGAGTTGAAACTTCGCATGCATGTTCTTGACCCTAAATGAGGAAAAGTCACAAAATTTCAAGAAAAAAAACATAGGTTTATGTGTATTTCAAAAGGATTGAAAAAACAAATGATATCTTATTTTTACCATTTTTGGCTGACAAAATATTTTTTTTTATTGAAATGACTGGGAAAATGCTACTTTTTTTGCTTCATAGGAAAGTAAAAGACTAAAATAATTAGATATAACCAAGATATGTTGTTATTTTGGGTCTTTAGAGTGGCCTTAGAACATAAAAATAGACGGGTCAAATTGACCGTGGAAGAGCACGAACGTAACTATTTTTGTTTTGTACATTTCAAAACACGTCAGCGAGTTGAAACTTTGCATGCATGTTTATGACCCTAAATTAGGAAAAGTGAAAAAATTTCCAGAAAAAATACATAAGTTAACTGATATTTCCGACAGCTTAAAAATCAAAAAGGGTCAAATTGACCCAGAACAGTACATGAGGGTTTTTTAATATGGTGCTCATTGTGTGTTATAAATAATCATACTCTTAAGTTATTACGACAAATATGTAAATATTATAATGGATTGTAATTGTTTTTATGATTATTCATGAGTTAATATAACACATTACAAGGTTTTTTTTATAATGCATTATACAGTCATTCTAATGCCCTGATAATGTCTTATAAATACAGGCTTCATAGAAAGTGTTATCAAATATTCTTAAGTGTGAACTGAATGTAATATTTTCAGACACTTGCATGCTATTTTCAGTTACATGGAAATACATAGCATCATAGTTTACATTTCAATTTAACCCTCTGGGGTCTGAGGTGATTTTGGGGCCCATGAGATGTTTGGACATGCTCTGATATTTGTGCCTTTTTCAGTATCCTAGAACATATTATTGATAAACCTGTATTTTTCTTGTAATCAGCACAAACTGTTCTACAATAATATGTGACCAAAATTAATTTACATGTTTGCAATTTTTTAGGAAAAAAATATTATGCGTGGTTAGTAAGTTTTGAGAAAATAAAAGTAGCTGAGATAAGGCCATGTAACTCATACTGATTAGTCCTGCACAAGACCTTAGAGTAACCAGTCTATTAGGCTAGAATATTTAC
>JAUMHE010000071.1:152547-175060 GCA_032359235.1 Enteromius mattozi | reverse complement strand
AGGAGAATTGTGTGAAGAGTTTTGCAAAAGTGAACTAAGTATTGAGAAATGGGTCCTAGCGTCTGGAAAAAACTGTATGTCATGGCCATGAGATTAATTTAATGCATAAGCAAACCTGTGTGATCATAGTAACAGGATTATATCAGAGATGGATTTGTTTTTTGAATTTGGCTAATTAACAGACTATAATGTAGTGTTTTATCCATCTCTGATATAATCCCGGGTTATTATGGTCACACAGGTTTATTTATGAATTAAAATTGGGAAATATTTCATTCACAAGTGGCCTGAATTATGAAGTGTGCATATGCCCAGATTTGATCATAGAGTGTGCTTCGCTTTAATCCACGCCAGCGTTCATATTTATAAAAACAGTCTTTGACATGGAAAAGTGCTTAGTGTCAGGGTCTGAGCAAACGTACACACTTCTTATTGTCGGTTTGCAGGGTTTTGAAAATGTAAGCTGTTCTTTAATTAATTAACATTAATTAAGAGTGATTTAAAAGGCAGAGAGTTGAAACCATTTATTTGCGGGCAAGTTCAAGATGATTTGCGATTCATAAATTTTACATCTGAAAGAGAGGATTACGCACACTTTCTGCTTGTACGTTCATTCTATGAATCCCACGTATGCACGTCTGAGAAATGATTGTAAGATCACATTTAGGATGGTTTCTGCGCAACATTTTTTAAATGAGGCCCAAGAAGTCTTAGCAAGTCTAAATCACGTGGACACGACATAAAGATATTATTACCCCGACTGAATGATCTCAAGGCCATGACAAAATGTCACGTTCTCACAAATTAATATGCCATGGCCACGACAAAATTAAGTGAACCAAACATGACCCCTCCCGGTCACCGTAGTACACCATACATGAAGATGTTATCTTTCTCATGCTCCTCTGTAGAGATGGAAATTAAAAGAAATGTGCAGATTCTGGTTCCTGTTCCATTTATTCTGGTTTGTTAACAGTTCAGTTAATCATTCTTTTGGTAATTTGGAGAAGGAAAGGGTTGACAGCATTTTAAAATAAATTAATAAACGTCCAAATGACAGTGGCTTGAAATTTAGGGTGTATTAAGATAAATTTGGCAACTTCTTTTCACTGTCATCTTGTTTAAATCAAATAATTTCCATTTTCCAAGATATTCTTGTATCTTAACTAGGCCATATGTAATGGCCATAGGGTTGAAACTGTAATACAAATGTAGGTCGACCAGCACTGGGTTTAGAAATCAGGTCAAGTAACCATATGTGCTCATGGCCTACATATAATATACATACATGTGTTAAACCACAGTAGCCTTTGGTTTTGAAGGATTGTAATTAAATGTCCTCTTCATCCAGAACCCTGTTGGTTCTTAAGTGTCTAGAGTTCTTAAGGTTTCAGACTGCTTAGCAATATGGTTTGGCCAATTCACTGAAAAGAACAGACTGGAGGAATGATTAATTTGTGTGTGATTTTAATTATGGATGCCATAATTGCTGAAATATTCTAAGATCATTCAGAGCACTGAGCGCTACTGGAATAACTCATTCAGTAAATAATTCACAAGACCAGGAACATGCATTAAGAAAGTCAACTCAGTAGTAAACATCTTCCATTCACTTCTTCAGATCCTTCAACCTCAGTAGAAGCATGAATGACCAGTAACATCCTGAGCACTGTGATGTCTTACAGGTCAACCATCAAAATGTGGTGAAGATGGGACACCGGCAGGTCGTTAACATGATTAAACATGGAGGAAACCGACTCGTCCTTAAAGTGGTGACGGTGAGCAGGAATCCCGAACCAGATGACAAAACCCGGAAAAAAGGTACTTAGCACTTACTGCACATGTGTAGTCAGGACAAATGATGGATGGAAATGGCGTGTTTTTACATTCTTAATAGGATTGCAAATAATATAATTTAAGTTTAAGTTTTTGTCGTAGCTCCTCCTCCACCCAAGAGAGCCCCAACAACTGCACTCTCGATGCGATCCAAGTCTATGACATCTGAACTAGAAGAATTAGGTGAGTTAAAGCTGATAATTCACTGCTATTTCACAATAAGTTCTCTCTTCTGGGTAGTGTTTGTGAAGTCAAGCATCACTATTACAATTGCTTTGATTAGGGTTAGTGATCTGATCAGTCCCTAAAGGCTGCTTTATACTTCTGCGTTGGCCCATTTTTTAAATTATTTTTTATAAAAAGTAAAACACATCATAAGGATTGGGTAGTCATGTGTCATAATGTGATAATCAATAGTATGCCACTGTTATTTGAGCTTACTTGTGTTGAACCTAGAATATTACTTTCAAAATAACTTAATCATGATGCATTTGTTTCGTAATTCATCCTGCACTGGTCTCTGTGTGTTTGTTTCTGTGTGCTACCAGGAAGGCTGATGCAATATAAATTGTCTATTTATTGTCTTTGCATTATTTAATTGTGACTAAAAACATTTCTTTATTCATAACCTATTATCTGCAAGGTTGCCTAAATAATTACAAAAAAAAAAAGTTGTAGAAAAAGGATGCCAGTGTTAAAGAATGAATGCAATTTTTAGTCCTGTCCCTTTCCTTTTGCAGATAAATTTGAAGAGAGCGTGACATCACAGAAGCTTGTGCATGAAAAAGGATCATTGGACAAAGTTGCCACGATCAAGCCCCGCCCCTCAAGTCGCATTTTGTCCTCGCCCATGGATTTTAATGTAAACTCTTTTTGTCTGGTAGTTTAAGATTAAACATGACCACTGCTTTTAGATTATAGTCATGATGAATAATTATACATGAAACTCTCTTGTGTACATTGAGCTCTTACATGTTTTACAGCCATCCACTGAAAGGCCAGGAGTTGCTGTAGTTCCCCCTAATGTTCCTGGAAGATCCCATGGAAGTTATGTGCGTGTGCCAAAAAGCTCTATGAGAAGACAAAAGTCCGTAGGTAAATATTTCTTTGCTACTTTAGATGCTCAACTGAAGATGTGACTGTAAAAAATCTAAGCAAAAGATAAGCAGCCCATTCAGGTGTTTGTCTAAACATGCTGCATGTTTCTTTCTTAAGGAATCGCAGGAGAAGAAAAGAAGTTCCTGATACCTCCACTGCTAAAGTTCACCAGAAGTCTCTCTATGCCGGACACTTCTGAGGATATTCCCCCACCTCCAGGCATCTCTCCTCCATCCCCACCTTACAACCTCAGTACTCCAATGGCACAAGGATATGAGCCCAACCAGCCAATTTACACACAGAACTCAACAGGCAGATGCCACACCATAGACCGAGACCTGGTCGGATACCATCGCCAGAACTTTGAACAATATGACTGTCAAACTTCTTTGGTTGTCCAGCAAAACATGTGTTCCCATAACAGGGCCCATGTGCCAGAGAACCCTTATTCAGACATAGTTGGCAAAACTTTGTACATCCCACCAAAACCAGCTCGTAGGAAGGGTATATTGGTAAAGCAGCCGAATGTTGAGGATAGTCCTGAGAAAACCTGTTCAATCCCAATACCAACCATTATTGTCAAAGAGCCTTCGACTAGCAGTAGTGGCAAAAGCAGCCGAGGAAGTAGCATGGAAATTGAGACTACTGCCTCCGAGCAGCCAGGCCAACTACTGCCAGACGGCAGTCATGTGTTGAACAATCCTTTTGCAGCTGCTATTGCAGGGGCAGTACGTGACCGTGAGAAGCGTCTTGAAGCACGTAAGAACTCCCCAGCCTTCCTGTCAATGGATCTCGGAGACGAGGATCCATTTATCCCTACCCCTCGCTTACGCCAGTCTATGTCCATAGACGAAGGCATGTTTGCCAGCGATAAGAATTTACAAAACCTTATGGCTCCACCGGCTTCTTTAGTAGAGGTCCAGCAAATTGGAAGTGGAGGCAACATGAATGACTTTTCTATCTCAGAACCAACAACTGAGCCCCTCACAACACGCACCAGGAGCTTCCCCAATACAGACAGTCCCTTTAGTCTCAATGATGGAGGCTTCCAAAACCAGACATCAGGAAAGACTTGTGAGATTTGTCCACCCTTGGCTCTGGGTCTAGCTGCAAGTAATAGAGGAGCTCTCAAGGAGCAAGTGCAACCCCCTCTTCCTCCACCTAAAGGAGAATCTCACAAAGCAAGCCTCAACCAGCCACTCTTCATAGACACTAAGCTGCGGTCCAACATTGAAGCCAACTTTGTTGCCACAGCTTCAGTGGGTCTAGCAAAAGATTGTGGAGTTTTGTATAGACACAAAAGAGAGTCCAGTCATGAAACAGAAAAGGCAAAGGAAAGTACTCCATTGGAGCAGTCGAAAAACACCAATAACACATCACAGCAGAAATCAGCAGGGCTCCTCATGGTCCACACACAAGATAAGGCCAAGCCTCAAGTAAACAGTCAGCCTGATAGATTAGAACAAGAACGATCCCCAGGAATGGACAGTGCTCCCACTGACTCCAAAGACAAACGTACAGCCCCCAACGCCCAGCCACCTCAAATGAGGAATGTTTTCAGCTCTGCCACCGCTGCAGAGGAGCCAGTCAGGTTTCCCTGTACTATTCCTCCTCTCCCAGTGACCTCAGTGGATATCGATGAGGAGTTTGAACCCTTGCCTCCACCTCTGGAGTTTGCCAACAGCATTGATGTTCCTGAGGACCAGTTAGTAGAGATTCTCAAGCAGAGAAAGAATAACGCAACAATAGGACCTGTTTATCATCCACGAGCTTCTACAATTGATGGTGTGGAGTCCAAGTGTCTTTCAGGGCTTGGGAACTGCATGGCTCCTTACACCTGCCTTCCACCACCTCCAGAAATGTTCGAGACCGTCACGGACTCAGGTATCGAGGAAGCTGACAGTCGAAACAGCGGGGACCCTCACTTTGAGGCCAACAGTACAATTTCCACAGTGTCCAGTATTTCTACTCTTTCATCAGAGGGAATTGACGACACATGTATAGCCTATGCAGATGGGCAGACTTTTTCGATGGACAGACCACCTGTTCCACCAAAGCCAAAAATGAAACCCATAATCAATAAAAGCAATGCACTTTACAGGGACCCTTTGATACATGAGAGCATAGAGTCCTTTGGACAGCCACCACCAGCTCCTCCACCACCCCTGGGTGGTGGAGCACAGTCTGAGCTTCGCAAAAAGCTTGCTCAGCAAGGCTCTAAACTGTGGGACCCCCACGAGCTCCCGAACCCCCACAATGCAGATCATAAAGTCAATGTGATCAATGAGCTGAGCTCCAAACTTCTGCAGATGAACAAGGATAGATTTCCAACACAGGGAGGGTCACCACCTGCAGGATCCAGAAGTATTGGATCAAGGTGAGCGGCACAATAACGGCCTAGTCTGTCTCAGGTGCAACATTCCTGAACAAAATAAGCAAATGAGATTAGAAAAAAAGGAGTCATAATTAGGACACTGTCTCATCTCTAGCTATATACTAGAACTAGAACGCTGTGTATAATGATGTGTAGATTGGACACTCTTGGGGTAGATCAAGGACAACAAATTAAATCAGATTAAACCTCAGCCAAATGTTCCAGCTATGAGGTAATCTTTTATTGCAGGGCTAGCAAACCTTCAGGACACACCTGCCTGTAATCTTAAAGAACCCTGAACTGTCTCTCCAGGGGCAGGACTGGACAAACCTGCTCAAATGAAATTAAGATACACCTAGTATAATTGTTGAGAATGTTTGTTAGGCTCACAACTCACAAATATATATATATATATATATATATATATATATATATAGCCATTTCTTCTGTCATTTTGTCTCCTAATTTCTCTTTGTCAGAAAACTGAAAAATATATTTTGGTTGTAAACTCTCCATATGTTTATCTTATGAATACTGAGATAGACTAACAAGAAAAAACATGAGTTAAAGCAAAGTAAGTTGGACGCTCATGTTTCAGGAGATCTGGGAGCTCATTCTGAGACCTGGGGCCTCATTTTTAAAATTTCACACAGAAATTATCCTTTTTTGATTTTACGATCATTTCTCAGATATGCGTACATGTGATTCAGAGAATGAACGTAGGAATGGAAAACGTGTATGAGCCTCTCTTTCAGATGTAAAATTTATGAATCGCAAATGAGCTTGAATTGTACGCAAATAAATGGTTTTAGCTCTCTGTCTTTTAAACAACTCATAAATTATTTCATTAACATAAAATATCACCAATCATCATAATTTAGAGCAGTAAGAACAGCTTACATTTTCAAAAACCTGCAATACTCCGACAATAAAGTGTATGTCTGCTCAGATCCTGATGTGACGCTAAGCACTTTTCCACGTCAAGGACTGTTTTTATAAATATGAACGTTGGCATGGATTTAAGCGTATGCACACTCTACGGTCAAATCTGCGCGTACACATGCTTTATAAATGAGGCCCCAGAATTCCTGCTTAGACAAATGCCCTTGTATTTGTAATGATATAAAGGTGTCTCAACATCTTTAACATAGGCACTCTTAATTGAGTGATCTGTTCATTCCCTTTGACTTGACAGTGCAGCGTTGCCAGTTGAGTGAATGTTGTTGTTGGATGATGCTTGAGAGCTTCCCTCTATTCCTTAATGAGTCCCACACCCTGTTCTGCATCTGACTTCTCTTTCTGTATGTGTGTGTTCTCAGAGACTGGACAGCCCAAGTCTCAGGTACCAAACACAGTAACCCTGTTCCTTCAATTCCACCGAGCCACTTGCCCCCTCAGGCTTCCAGTCCAGCTTCGCCTCCTCCAGGATCTGGGCATAGCTCTTCCCTGCCAGGCTCTGCCGCCTCTCCCACGTTAACGGATGTGTTTAGCCTGCCATCTCCACCCATTGTGAATACGGAGCAATGCTATAGCCTCAGCTCGGTCAGCAGCCGATCGCCGTCGCCTCTCACTCTGTTTCAAGCTTCAGACAAGCCCTTTGCTGACAAACCTGTCCAACTCTGGACCAAGCATGATGTAGCCGACTGGCTTGAAAGCCTCAACTTGGAGGAACACAAGAAGGCCTTTTTGGACAATGAAATTGAGGGCACCCACCTTCCCAACCTCCAAAAGGAAGACCTTGTAGACTTGGGTGTCACCCGTGTTGGTCACCGGATGAACATCGAAAGGGGTCTCAAACTTCTAATGGATAGATAAGGGATGCATACACTCGGTACATGCCATGGATATTGGCTTGATCAGTCCCTCGTTTTCTCTAACTTCTTTCAGTCTAGCTGTGTTGCATCTGTTGGACATTGTGGGATTATATTCCCTGTATTTTTGTCAGAGGCACAGTAAGTACTATGGATGCAGAGCTGCACTCAGGAACACTTCTAAGAGGACTCGTTCTTGCCATCAAAGCTTTGTTTTAATGCCAGGAGTTTGTCTCACGTGGACAACTCAAACCAGCAGAGCTTGGAGGTCCTTTTTTTTTTTTACATTTGATACAACTATTTCTGGGAATAGTTAATTTCAGATGATTTCTGTAAGCATTCTGTACGTGGAAGAGAACATGGATACCCAGAAAAGTTTGTTCTTTATAAAATGAGGTTAGCTGAAAACATTCAATTCACTCAGGCTTTGACAGGAACATGTATTCACACAATCCAGATAAGTGTAAGGGATGCTGGCTCAATGAAGTCGCTCTTTGTCCTTGATTTCCCTGAGATTGAATGAGGACGGGGTCATGTACAGCTTTTGACTTCCATGTTGTCTGATCCTGTTGGTGAAAATTAAATGCACATATGCTTTCCCTAACGTTTCCCTAAACAAAAAGGATATTGTTTTGCTGCAGATTGCAAAGATATAGAAAATGTAAAAAATAACTAAGGCTTAAGAGGAAGAACGTTCTTAATGAGCGCTTGTGGCGTAGCTCATAAATCAGGTGTAATTATTGTGCTTATCAGCTGCTGTGGATCACATAACATCTATAAAAGCTTCACATTAAGGTAGCGACAGAGCTTTTTTTATATTGTGACTTGGTTGTGGATTGTGATATTTGATTGTATTAAGGTCGATCTTAATGGACTGAATAACTGAGGTCTGATATTTCTGCTGAAGATCCACTTGTGACACTTTGAATTAAAAAAAGAAAGGTCAAAACTATTTGGAAAATGAAATATATGCATAGATGAATAGCTCACAATAAGATCAATAACACATTTAAAAGAGTAGCTTGGAAAGAAATGGGAATTCATCCTATTTTAATGAGAAGTGCAGTTTTGGAAAGATTCCTGAGTCAAGTTGGTTTTCTTTGTCGGGCAGAAACCAAAAGCTGTATTATTCAGGTTTTGTTATGACTGGAACATGGAACGATATTTCTTAGCCAACATACACTATAAATTGCGTAAATGATAACTTTTTTTATTTCGATTTTTGTACGTGCCACTCATTGCAGTACTGATAGTGGTAATGTCTCTGAAAAACAAGAAATTATGTATTTGTCATTACCTGCTACTGACATTCTGAGCGGTGACTGAGTATGAGTGTATAAAGAGAATATTTTTAAAATGCGGGCCAGAAATTAAAAATCGCAAGCCTTTTACTGAAGAAAGGTTTGCCAATATACTGCTGCTACTGTGAAAATAGATGTTTTACAAAACTAGATCATCTTCAGATAGTATACAATAGAATAAGAGAGTATTTTCAATTTATATTATTACATTGCCTTTTCTAAATGCAATTTTAACGGTATTGCTCCCACTTAAGTGTGGTTTGCCAAAAACGAGAAATGTTTGAAAAAAATGGGTATATTTGTTAAGATTCTTAATATAGCAAATCCAAAAAAAGCAATATATTTATACTATGAATACATTCTGTATATATTTAGATAGTGTACCCCATCATTAAACAAGCACAATGTTCACCTGATAAAACACACTGCTGGTTTATCTATAGAACTGTCAGTCCCTTATTGTTTAGCCATGATTTGTTTTCCTTTAACTTTAACCTATTTTACTTTACTTTGCTTAAAGACTTGTGTTCACATTGTTAATGTTGCTGTAAGATCTTTTAAAACGGAACTTGTAACTCATTGCAATGACCAAGAAAAAGGATTTGTGAGCGCAATTACACCTTGTATGGCAAACAAATAAATATTGCTGGAGTTGAGCTCTGTTCTTGTGCGTCTTGATGAAAACTACTACTATAAGAGAAATAAGAGAGGGTGCGACTGTGAAAAACACTAACAATACTGCTTTTATTTTTTATTCTTAAATGATATTTCTTATAAAACAGCCTTGTAAAGAGAGCCAGTATAGATAAGCACAGATAATTTGATAACTAAAATTGCAGAACACAGATTATGCCATTAGTTGCTGCTAAGCCATTAAACAGAATTAACTCCACCACACCTGTGTGGATTGTCATTTGACGTCAGGTCATTTGATATAATTCAGCGTCACAAACAGAAAAATCATGCACTCGCAGAAAGATCGACATCAATCTGCCACCACATGGAGAGCCGGTCTAGACTTTACAGACGAATCGAGAAGCACGAGAGACAGACATACAGTTCACGCCACAGAAGACATTAACATCTGATTTTAATACACAACCCTTCAAATACCATCAAAGTGACTCTTATTCAAACACTGCGATGTGATGTCTCTTCATCCTGTGCACAGATGTGATGCACAACTCTAGCAGTGACGAATTATGGCATTGCAGTTTGGCCTTCATTGATTAAGAGCATTCATATTTCCAAATTAGTCAACTCAGTTGCTTCCTGTTCCAACACTGCAAGAAGACACAAATGAACTAAAAGTGTTCACACAGACGAGGACTCAAAGAAGCCGCCCGTGTGCATGACAAATGACATTATTTCTCTAAAATATGCCAGAAGATCTCCGATCTTTGGTCTCTTATTTCACACACTGATGTATATATGTGTGTGTGTGTGAATAAACTCTCAGAAGTGTGACAGAATCTCTAACGGCAGCTGGATCCAGTAAAGCGCTACTGATGTGAAACGGGAATGAGCAGAATGAGCAGAGAACAGTGAAAGAAGAGAAAATGGCTGATAATGACTGGAAGCATGACGTCTCCTTCAGCGACGCCCGCCGGGAGCGAGTCTATTGTCGAACTTCCACGTAATTGGCTGGGAAGAGTCCGTACGCACCCCGACACACGCCCCTCCACCAGCCCTCGTCGATCATCTCGATGTTGGTTATAATGTCGTCCGGATCGAAGGAGATCTCGTCATCGCCCGCTGGTGAGAAACACAGGCACCTTACATGACACCCTTCTCATTTTGTGCAATGAAACAAAACTACATGTGAAAGTGTGAAATTCTGAGGTGGACGGAGCAATACCAAGGAAGCCCATTTCCACCACTGCATAAAATATAAAAAGTCATTTGAGTTTTGTTTTTTTGCAACTGTGAGTTTATATCTCGGAATTCTGACTATTCAGAACTGTCAAATATATTCTCGCAATTATCTTTTATTTTCTATTGAGTGGCATAAATGGCCATCGATACAATGCAGAATTATTGATTATTGGTTTATATGCTCGAAAAAAAGAAAAAAAAATCCCCCCTTTTTTAATGTACACTATAGAAGCTTGTTTCAGCCATGGAATAAAAAAAAATAATTATTTAATTACATTAATGGTAAATTGCTTAATCACTTTTTTTGGATCTTTTTAAAATGTAAAATTTTTGTTTGCACAATTTAAAAAATTTAATCTATAAACTTTACAATTCTAACTTTTTTGTTTACGCCACGGAGTAAAAAATTTAACCCCATCAATATTGACTTTTTATCTCGCAATTCTGTCCAACATTTAATGTGGTTTAAAATTTAGTTTATTCACTCTACTTTAGAATATGGTAATATAATATGACAAAAACTCATCGTTAAACTATACTGAACCTGAACACAATCAGATAATACCAATTTAGCCAATCACCAAGCAGTGCTTCGTTTAAGTCAGTCAGTGGAGTAAAAACGTCACATTAGCAATTAAAGAAAAAAACAGTGGAGCAAAACAAGCTCAGATTAAAGCGTCTGAATTTTTGCTCCAAAATTTTTTAATCAATTTTACTGATATTCCACTGTATGAACAATTTTTGTGTATAATATGTCACAGTTTACTTTATTTTTTTGTCCTGCACTCACTAGTAAAAAAACAAATATTTGAAAAAATAAAAAAAAAATCAAGAGTAATATCTGGTGCCTGAACAATTTTTGGTTTGACTGTAAATCTGGCGATTATGACTTTTTCTCTCAGAATTAGTAAGTCGTCAGAATTAGGAGATCAAGTCATAATTACCTGTTTATGTTTTTATAACTTGGCAAACACTTCATGCTTCAATAGTAAACAAAAAAAAAAAAAACTTCTAATAACAAATCAACTTTTAATTAAAAGGAGATTCACACATGTATGTAAATGTAATCTAAATGGTCTGTACCCATTTCCTTGATGTTTTTATTGTTATTAATTTCATCAGGAAAGATATATTTTGGTGTCATGGCTCTCTCACACACAGAGTAAACACTGTGAAATGTTTTAGTGCAGTACTATGATCTTCTGAGCTCGTTTGTGAAGTCTAACTCACCGGCCTGATAGTCGTACAGAGCCACGGCGGTCACACCGAGATCCTCCCCAAACTCATACGACTGAGCACCTGAAACACACACAGACGTCAGACAAGCCCTGAGAGAACACGCTTGTTATTATAACCTGTGTGGAGACGCACCTGAGGTCTGGTACTGCTCATCCGGCTCAGGGTTCTGGTACAGGTCTTCCTGGGCCGGTTCTTCATACGTGGGTTCTGCTGAGACCGGCTCCACCTCGTACACGCTCGCACCGTTCTCCACCGCCTCAGTGACAGGCTCCACCTGACCACCACACACACACACACCATCATCTTCAGGAGCTCACAGAAACACGACTTCATTCTGCTTTGAGCTGCTGTTGACTCATTCTGAGCCATTCATGCACCGCGGAAACAAAAGCAGCAAACAGACCTGGTGTGCGGTCAGTATACATCATGACAAGCTAACGTTTGTTAAAGAACACATGAGAGCAGGGGTGTTTATAATCATTTCACAAGAGGCCAGATGTTACTATATGGATTTCATGGTACTAATATATATATATATATATATATATATTAGGGCTGTTCTATATATTGATGCGCATCTCATCAGTAGAGTGGGTTCTTTGTTGAATCATGTGGCTCTATTCTGCACACAAACTCTTAATCCAGTCCAGTTTTTATGTAGGCGTCTGATTTTTGTTGATTTAGCAGCGATTAAAAGAATTCACAGAATAAATGTGTTTGATTTTGAGATTCGATGAACAGATCAAATAGAAAAGATACCCAAGCCCAGTGATATCATATTATGTGATGTCAGTAAACTGACAGGATGAGGACAGAAAGGCACCTTCAGCTTCTCGCGGGCCTCCTCCTGCTCCTGCTTCTCTTTGGCCTGTCGTCTCGAGCGCTCCTCTTCCGCTCTCTTCCGGTCCTCCTCCTCTTTCTGCTTCGCAATGTTCTCAAAGCGAGCTTTAATACTCCCAGCTCCGCTGCCGGCTAAACAGAGCACAGCATGTCTTCACTCCTCTACAAACCCTGACTCTTTAATAACAGCGTGAGTTTGTCCTGACCTGCTTCCACTGGACGGGTCTTCTGATACGCCGCGCTGGGCTTCTCCACCTCCTCAAACGTGCCGGCGCTCTGAAGACGAGAGCGAGCATCACACACACACACATTTCTGTTTCTGACTGCACATACAAGTAAAACAGTAGAATGTGAACACAGGTGTCTCATCTGGATTACATAGACTCCAAATGTTAAATTACATATTTACACAATAGCAATAATTTATTGATTCAGCCTAAGTACTATTTTTCATCTTTTATATTTTCCTTTCCTAAATATCCTACTGCTTATATACACTCTTTTTCAGTTAGTCAGGAGATCTCACAGTGTTTAACCACTGCATTCACCAAAAATAAAAAAATAAAAAAAGTGTTTCCCATCGCATCAGCTGCTGATTAACAGTTTATTTCAACTACCACTTAGTCGGTTATTTTACAACACATTACTTTTAAAAACCATTCGTCTTTTAAACTCATTAAAATGCCCAGAAAAGCCATCTGTATCTATATTTTTATTTGACGTACCCCTGAGATTTTCTAATAAATATTTTAATAAAATATTTAATTTAATAAAGTATCATACCTGCATGTCCATGGTTACTTGACATTGGTTATGGTTATTTGTTTTAATTTAACATTTAGATCATATCATAAGTAATCTAAAGGTAATGGATTATAATACTAACTACAATATGTCATGTCATTTTGAATCAGTAATGGTTTACAATTTGTAAGTAATCGCCCCAGCTCTGCTCATCTGTGTGTTTGTAATGATTTGATCAGATCAGTGTACCTTGTCCATTCTGTCTTTCTGTACACCATACTTCCCTCCAAATCCTTTGGCGTAATCTAGAATAATGGAGCAAAATAAGATGTTAAAGGGAAGACTTCTTGAATATGCACGTCAAGTACATGTAAGGAACATTTTACACAAAAAAATAATAATTCAGTCATTATTTACTCAAATTCATGCAACTCAAACCTATATTACTTTTGTCTGTCAAACAGAAAAGAACACATTTTCAGAATTGTATGTCTTGTTTAGTTTTATTGGGGTCCAAACAATGCAAATCAAAATATGCTCTTGTGTTCCACAGGAGTAAATCATACAGGTCTGAATGACATGAATTTGAGAAAATAATGACTGAATGGCTGAAATAAGCCACTCAAGTTTGGAACAACATGATAAATCTGTCATCATCCCTCTTTGAAAAGCTTTCATTGATTTAAGTTTGTACAGAATTATAAACAAAGCTGAAACGTGATCAGCGATGGTACTTTTGAGAATCGCTCTATTTGGAATATCCAATGTTTATTTCATAGTTAAGATGCAGAGCTTCAGTTGCACAAAGGTGAACAAACACCGGAGAAGAGCACTGAATCAGTCCAGAGGGAAATCCACTGGGCATCAGCGGTCCACCACAACCGGCTCAAGACCAGACACAGCGTTCAGAGGACAAGCAGCTCAGAATGAGTTTACTGTCCCACGGGAGAAGAGAAGAAGAGGTGCATGGTGTCTACTCAAAGATTACTGCTGAAGACGTCTCTGAAGGATACGGCAGAGGAAGCTGAGAAAGGAATGGTGTGCTACAGGAGCGTTTCACCGTGATCATCTGTTCAAAAACAATGGATCTCATTTCATTTCCTTTGACTCCTCACACTTCATACATGTGTCCTGCTGGATACTCTGGGAATGAACGCAGCGCTCTGATCGACTGAACTCGTCTTCTGCCTTTCTCCAAACTAGACGCTGATGTTTCTCATCCTTGCACAGAGTTCAGAGTCATTAAGCACAGACTGAAGTCTAAATGCATCCCTGTGCAAAATGAACCACTGGAATAGCTGACAAGGTGTCTTTTACCTTTCTGTGACTCGTGCAGCTGCAGTTTCTCCTGATGGTCCCATCCCACCGCAGACTTATCCTGACGGTCTGTCTGAACGCCGAACTTCCCTCCGAAGCCCCTGACATAGTCTGACACAAACCAGACACACCGCAGGACAGAGTCAGCATATGACTGTCTAACACATCCATGAAGAGGATGATTATTATTATTATTATTATATGTAGTATTATCACATCTTCTGTTCATGAGGGGAAAACACTGAAGTCTTTTACAAATCTGTTCTGTTAAACTAATCAAACAGTGAGGCATGAAAGATGTGAGACAAACCTTTCTGAGACTCATGTTTCTCGGTCTTTCCCTGGTACTCGAAGCCCACAGCGCTCTTGTCCACTTTATCTGTCTCCACTCCAAATTTGCCACCAAAGCCTTTGGTGTAATCTGTAGATTTAAGAGGCAGAAATATTTCATAATACAACTAAGAATGCCCTGATCAGTTTTTTATTGTGCCCTCAATCAGAGTATCTGCCGATTCTAAGTGCATTAAAGTTATTAAACTCAAGCCAATCTCTACAGGGTTGTGCAATATATATATATATATATACATATATCCCAATATATGCACACAGCGTATAAAGACACTGGTAATTGCAAACATGTAATAATGGCAGTCGTTTACTGGATATTATACATGCAGCTGGTGGACTTGATTCTCCATGTGCCACACTATCTTTAGATGTTGAAAAAGCCTTCGATAGGCTGGAGTGGCAGTATCTTTGGACAGTACTGGAAAACTTTGGCTTAGGTAGTGACTATATAAATATGATTGAAGTTCTATATGCTAATCCGTCTGCAGTGGTTATGACAGGTGGCATTTGGTCTTCACAATTTTTAATTTCACGCGGCACTCGTCAGGGATGCCCTCTCTCTCTCTGTTGTTGTTTGCCTTATCTCTTGAGCCTCTTGCACAGAAAATCCATCAAAACACTATGGTGAGACCCATTACTTTTTGTAATACTTGGCATTGGATCTCTTTATATGCAGATGACATTCTATTGTATGTCAGTGACACAGCTAACTCAATTCCACATGTTCTTTCTGTGCTTAATTCTTTTAGCTTACTCTCTGGATATAAGATTAACTGGACTAAATCTGCATTAATGCATTTAAATAAATCTTCTCAGGCTACTCTCCCCATTGGCAGACCAGTAGTATCTAGTTTTAGATATCTAGGTGTTGAATTTATTCGTCTTTGCACACAATAGCTTTAAAAAATTATTAAGGTATATATATGATCGTATAGCCAAAGATTTGACTCGTTGGTCAACATTGCCTTTATCTCTACAAGCTCGAATTTCTGTAATTAAAATGGATGTTCTACCTCGCATTAATTTTTCTCTTCTATGATACCACTTTCACCACCCACAGACTACTGGTCCAAGCTTCAAACATTAACATCTAAATTCATTTGAAATGGCAAACCTCCTCGTATAAAACATGCAACTCTATAACGTTGCAAAGATGCGGGCGGTCTTGCAGTACCGAACTTTAAGTTTTATCACTGGGCATTTATTTTACGACTTCTTACAGCTTGGCTGAATTCTGGCCCCCTTGTCTCATGGAAATTGGTTGAATCTAATTTGGCATTACCTTACAGATTAAAAGATTCAATTTATTGTAATATTCTGTTAAAGAGTGTAAAACAGCATTTTGATCCAATTATAACATATCTTCTGTCTGTTTGGCGCGCAGCTGCAAAGTTATCCCACAATAATAATAATAATAATAAATGGCACTCTCACACTCCTTTATTTCATAATCATAGTCTTCTCACAGATAATAAACCTTTTGTTTTTCCTGAATGGAGTGATAGAGGCATACATGTTTTAGCTGGTCTGCGATCTTTTAGTGATTTGCGTACAGAATATGATCTACCAGGGACCTCTTTTTTTCTTATATTTGCGACTAAGATCTGCAATGAGAGCATATGGAGTTCCTTCGGAAACTAGTATTTCTTGTCTTAATGTGCTCAGAATTCTCACAATAGTTGCAAGTACAAAAGGTATTGTGTCTTCATTGTATTTGTTGTTTCTGGAAGCCTCCTATAAATCATTACAGATTTTGGACATCTGGTACAGAGATTTATATGCTACAGATACAGAATTTCTGCTCAGGAAACTCTTTAGGCACCTTTAAACATATGTTTCGGGATTGTGTGGGTTTTTTGTGGGGTGAGTGGTCGCATTGAAAAAAAAAGAAACATTGTAAGTTTTGCTTAAGTTACGTTTCCTTACTGTTATTCAAAAAGCAGCTACCGAAAACTTTAAACATCGAGTTTACAAACACTTGCGTTATAAATCAGTGAAACTACACCGTATGATGAATATAGCTGGTATATTTACATCGCACGTACATCTGCACTTTGTTGTTTATACTGCAGGAATTCACGAGTCCAAATTCTCAGCATGGGCTAAACAACGAAACTCATCTGAAACACCTCTGATTGGCCACTGCATTCATAAACTTAACATAATTGTGTGCGATTGGCTATGACACCCACAGTGTAAAAACGTGAAAAAAACATAACGCAACAAATAAGCCATAATATTAATTAGATAAAAGTTTGCAAATGGCAGTTCAAAGCCAGCAACGCGTTATCACAATGATGTCTCAGATAAAAGTGGGCTAAATAGTAAATATATTACTGCAGAGTGATTACTGGCAAAGTTCACATCAAGTCCTCTAAACACAGAATCTCAAACGCGTGACGTGCTAGAACATACAGATCTGTTCTCAAGCTACATTTGAGCATCTTTTAATAGCAGTGGACTGCTGAAAGTGCATACTGCCACCTACTGTACGACACTGGAATGACAGCTAACGCATCACCGGTGGATCAGGCTTCGGAGAGCTGATACTAAGGCTTGATTGACATCCCTAAACACAACCATGTGCCCAGAGATGTGCGTGAGGCCAGGGAAGCAGGAACGCACCTTTCTGTGACTCATGCTTCTCTGTTTTGCCCTGATAATCAAAGCCGACAGCGCTACGGTCCACTCGATCCGCCTGCACACCGTAACGACCCCCGAATCCTGCGGCGTAGTCTGAAACAACACAGCAACGCTTCACACAACCAACACTGGAATATTAGTGCATCTTAAAGACAGAGAGAGAGAAACACCTTTCTGTGAGGCGTGTTTTTCGGTTTTTCCGGCATACTCGAAGCCCACGGCAGACTGCAGGAAACACCACATCACTGAGTGAACATGACTGAAGAAACACTCAACCGTCCACTGAAGGTCAGCAGAGTTACCTGGTCAACACGGTCAGCTTCCACGCCGTATTTACCTCCGAAGCCCTTGGAGGTGTCCGTCTGGGAGCAATGTTTGGACAGCTTGCTCTGATACTCGTGTCCCACTGCAGACTGCAAATACAACACACGCTTCAATTCTGATGAATAGATTATTAAAACGACAGATGAGGTCTCCACTGTAATAACTACATCATATACATCTATGCATTTTCATTCAAAAAAAATACATAAATCGAAAATATAATTAATATTCTGCGGTGTAATCGTAATCTCTAATAGAGGGCTATAAAGAAAAAGGGATAATTTGGCTTGGAGTAAGAATTGTTTCTGAACAAACCACAAAGAAAGTAAATCTTCTATGTCACCGACTGCTCAAATTTGACAAAGTTAAAAGCTTTTAGAAACATTTAGAAACATGGTTCTTTATTTTCCTGAACTCTTTTCTACTTCTGGATGAATTGAAGCAAGTGTTTTAAATGATCTCAAGCCGATCAACAGATATAGCTAGTCAAATTTAGCATTAAAATTTTTGCACAACTTCTCCTTTAAACTTTTCACCACATTTGACTTTGATAACGCTTTGTCCAGTTGACAAGAACACTGATGGGCTTTATTAGTACCACGACGTCTACCAAACAGAAGACATTTACCAGTCCTGTTCTAATAATCAAAAACAAACAAGTGACACTCTTCACTCAAACAACTAAACTATATACAGACTTGGTAGATTTAGAAACTAAAACAGGTCCTCTTCGTTATGAATATGAAGGATTCTCTTATTATGAGTTGAATTATAAGAGCGAAGCCTCTTGCCTTATCCATGCGATCCTGCTGCAACCCAAACTTTCCTCCATAACCGTGAGAGGCTTTGGGCATGTGCTCCAGCTCCTTCTGCTTCAGCTCGCTGTGTTCAGACGACACGTTCTCACGCAGCTTATGAATACTGAGGAGCACAAGGAGGACATTACACTACAGAAATCATCATTAGCATGCTAGCCTCTGTGGTTAAGGGTTAGTTCTCCCCAAAATACAAATTCTGTCATTATTTACTCACCCTCGTGTCGTTCCAAACCCAGAAGACCTTCGTTCATCTTCAGAACACAAATGAAGAGGTTTTTATATATAATCAGAGAGCTATCTGATGGATCTACGGAGGATATTTTCATCGAAAACATCTTAATCTGTGTTCTGAAGATGAACGAAGGTCTTATGGGTTTGGAGTGACACAAGGATGAGTAAATAATGTTCATTTTGGCTGAACTAACCCTTTAAGACAGTGTCTCAAAAGCTACTCGTGGGTTTAATAGTCTGATTTTTCTATTCTAATTAGACCAATCTACTTTTTATGTAACTTAATTAATATAATATTAGTCTATAGGCAGTTTATGAAACCTGTCACTGGTCTAATATCAATGACACGACTAAACTCATAACAGAAAAGTGTTTAATTACTATTATTTTATTTGTCCTTTAATTTTCAGGAATATATTATATATTTACGCTGCCATTCAAAGCTTTGGGATCAATACGATGGTTTTTTCTGCTCACCAAAACTGCTTTTATTTATAACACAGAAACACATAATACTGCTAAATACTTTGCAATAATAGTTTTCTATTTTAATATCCTATAAAACAGGCCTATAATTCATCACGTCTTCAGTGCTCATCCGTGCGTGATCTTTCAGAAGTTATTCTAATATGCTTATTTACTATTCCTTTGGAAAACAGCTGCACAGCTTAATTTTAATTGATTAAAAAAGGTTTAAAAGAGCAGTATACATTCTAAACAGTATTTTTTCCTTCTTTTTTAAATAAACTAATATTTTTCTGTGAGGATGTGTTAAAAGGTGAAGACTTGTGTTGTTTTTCAAGAGCTCATATTCCAGAAGCAGACTAACTTGATGTGTTCCTGATGTCCGGAGCCGGCCACAGTCTTGGCTCCCCAGCGCTGCTCCTTCTCGGAGAGATCATTCTGCCATGCGGTGCAAAGGGAGACATCAGCAAGAGTTCAAAACATAAATGTGGAAATTTGTATGAATTTGCATAAAGATACACGTGCAAATATTCACTAAACAGACTGTGATTAGACAAGAGTGTGCCTCTAAAAGCACTTTAATATTTCACTGCACGCATTGTGATCTACAGCCACTGATAAAAACACGTAAAGCATGAATGAGCCTGTCTTGAGACAGTGTTTATAACCTCAAAGTCCGGGTCAGTTTCCCAATCATCTCCTCCATCATCCACTGAAACAGAGACGGACTGACCAGCGGCTGCCTTCCACATCTGACAACACAAAGCACCATCACACTCCAGTACATGATCTCAGTGTAGCACAGGTGTGTTAGTTTGGTGCACACAAGCTGCCACAGATACAACACAGACATGAGAACACTTGATCAATCACTATCTAGGTGTCAGGGCTGCTGTGAACTCGCACTCTAAAGAAGACGCCTGTCTAGGCCACTAAACAACTACGTCAGTTGGCTTGGACCTAGTTAGTCATCATCTCTACAAATATCCTAACTACCGAATTAATGTTAATTAATGCACTATATGAATGAACGCGTCTGGTGCTGTATACACACGCAGACGAACAAGATGAACTGGTTTTAATAGACATGCGTTAAATCTGATCCACTGATGCAAGCAAACGAGCAGAAATAAAGCGGAATAAACGCGTTTTACTGAGAAATAAGGACTCGTGTTCTGGAGGCGTTCGGGCTTTGGTCGTCTCGCCTCTGAACCGTCCGATTAAAACGAGTAAAATCACGCCTTCACACTTACGGTGTACTTCGATGCCCTCCTTAATACACGTGTTGTTTACGTGAATAACGCTAATAAAGAATGTAATAATAGTTATGAAGAAAAAAGTCGTCAGCGTTCCTAGCCACAGTCTTCCGCTTCCCACTTCCTGCTCCAGACCCGACCGCACCACCTGAGCTTGGAACGGGGGGAACGCCGGATGTTTCACAACGGCAGGAACACTGAGGGATGTACCGCCATTGACATTATTGTTATTACATATTAAAAACTTATTTAAGGTTATAAAATGACGTTCTGATTGAAGTGCGGGCTAAGATAGGCTTAGCATACCTGAGAAATCTGGTCCCCGGTCAACAGCGTTACGCAATTTCCCCTCATCACAGAATAGTACGGCCGGACTGTGCCATGTTGCTCGAGCAGCAGCATCCTGCAGGTCCAGGACCGCAGCGACAGGACGCTCTCTCTTTCTCGGGAATGATTTACTGTCTGAATTATTTAAAGAAAACTCATCTTGTTTATTTATTCATTTAAACATAATTAGTATCGATATGCGAGTCGCTATTTTCACTGTTTTTCAAAGCAATATAAAGTCGTGGATGTGCGAGACTAACTTTTCATTACAACTGAAAATATATATTTTTATATATTACCTTGTGAATAGTACAAAAATAGTTTAAAGGAATTTACTTATACCGCAAAAAAAAGTATTTTTGTCTTGTTTTCTAGTATCATTTTCTAAATATTCTTGAATAAAGATGCATGTACTTTACAAGTGGAATCACTTAAGATAGTAAATCTTGTTTTCTAAATAAATAACTAATAAGTAAAAACGTAATGCAAGTAAAAACCCCATAAGCACAACCAAACTCAATAAACAGGGCTCTACACTTTTATTTTAGGAGCACTTGTGCTGCTAATTAAAAAACCTTCTGATCAATAGCAAAAGGCCTTCCCATTACAAAGTAATATTAGACTCCTTAAAGTGATTTACAGGGGCATTTTTTTCCTAAATTTATTTAAAGTATTATATATTTTATATCAGACTCAAATGTGTATTTTTGTTAGATTTTTTTAAATTATTATTTCCAATTAAAAAAGTGGAATACACAGAATTAGTTACAAATCAAATAAAATTAGTATTAACAAATTTAATTTGCGCTACAGATATGGCACAGAAGAACACAAAAGTTTCTTGTAGGCACAGAAACATTTAATGAGGCTCATTGGTGGCATGAGTGCAGTTACCTTAATGAATTCACGTTGAGATAAACATTTTAATTTTGAATATACAAATAGATTTAAATAACTGAAATGATACTTTAAAATGCAACTGATTCGTTCGAGCACCTGATTCACTCGGGAACAAAATAAGTGACTGTCTTTATGGCTTTCTGAAATTCTTGATGTGTTCTTGCGGATGATGTTACGCAACAGAGACAACATTTCTCAGACTACATTTCTCACTTCTAGGGTCCGTTCTTCGTACGTCGCTAACTCAGTTAGCTGGATTTGATTGTTGTGGATTTGTCCTCATCTTGGATTGTTTCGTTCTTCGGCACGCATATCGGGCTTGCTGTCATAGCAACAGGTCCGTAAGCGTAAACCTGCTCGGGAGCAGGGTCCTGTTCCATAAAACGAGTTTACCAAATAAGCCAGGTTTATTTCAGTTAATCTGAAAATAAGTCAAAATTGGTTCAAAATAAGTCAGACTAATTAAAACAAGCCTGGCTTATTTGGTAAACTTGTTTTATGGAATAGGCCCCTGGTTTATTTCATGTAAACAGGATTTAGGCTGCGCTCCTGGCGGGTTATGATTGGTTAAAATGGGGAGGTCACATCTGATTGGTTAAAGAGCACGACTGATGTGGACTGACTCACGTGGGAAAAGAAAAGTATCAACCAAGAAACTGTAGAAAATAATTACAATGATTCACACACGATATATATATATATATATATATATAAATAATAATAAATAAATAAAAAAAAAAAATATATATATATATATATATATATA
>JAUMHE010000071.1:105922-124622 GCA_032359235.1 Enteromius mattozi | reverse complement strand
TGTCTCTTCATCTCTAAACACTTTTCTTCTGTCTCTTCATCTCTAAACACTTTTCTTCTGTCTCTTCATCTCTAAACACTTTTCTTCTGTCTCTTCATCACTAAACACTTGTCTTCTGTATCTTCATCACTAAACACTTCTGTCTTCTGTCTTTTCATTTCTAAACACTTCTGTCTTTTGTCTATTCATCTCTAAACACTTCCGTCTCTTCATCACTAAACACTTCTGTCTCTTCATCTCTAAACACTTCTGTCTTCGGTCTCTATATCTCTAAACACTTCTGTCTCTTCATCTCTAAACACTTCTGTCTTCTGTCTCTTCATCACTAAACACTTCTGTCTCTTCATCTCTAAACACTTCTGTCTTCCATCTCTATATCTCTAAACACTTCTGTCTCTTCATCTCTAAACACTTCTGTCTTCCATCTCTATATCTCTAAACACTTCTGTCTCTTCATCACTAAACACTTCCGTCTCTTCATCTCTAAACACTTCTGTCTTCTGTCTCTTCATCACTAAACACCTTTCTTATGTCCCATCATCTCTACAAATGGACAAAATGCTGATTTACTTGGAATGTTTAAATCTCTAGTACAAGGTCGAGTGGCTGTGGAACATGCATACTGTAAATTAACAAATAATTTGCATTTTTTTGATGTGAGATGGGGTGTAAAAAATGTTCTTGTGATAAGAGATGAGTTTGGGGGGCTTTCATTTAATTGGTGAACGGTAAAAATAGTTTTTAAAAGTCAAAAAGTCTCTTCATCTCTAAACACTTCTGTCTCTTCATCACTAAACACTTCCGTCTCTTTATCTCTAAACACTTGTCTTCTGTCTCTTTATCACTAAACACTTCCATCTCTTCATCTCCACAAACCCTTCTGTCTTCTGTCTCTTCATCACTAAACACTTCCGTCTCTTCAACTCTAAACACTTCTGTCTTCTGTCTCTATATCTCTAAACACTTCTGTCTCTTCATCTCCACAAACCCTTCTGTCTTCTGTCTCTTCATCACTAAACACTTCTGTCTTGTCTCTTCATCTCTAAACACTTCTGTCTTTTCATCTCTAAACACTTCTGTCGTCTGTCTCTTCATCACTAAACACTTCCGTCTCTTCATCTCTAAACACTTCTGTCTCTATATCTCTAAACACTTCTGTCTTTTCATCTCTAAACACTTCTGTCTTCTGTCTCTATATCTCTAAACACTTCTGTCTTTTCATCTCTAAACACCCTTGTCTTTTCATCTCTAAACACCCTTGTCTTTTCATCTCTAAACACCCTTGTCTTTTCATCTCTAAACACTTCTGTCTTTTCATCTTTAAACACTTCTGTCTTTTGTCTCTTCATCTCCAAACACTTCTGTCTCTTCATCACTAAACAGTAACCCAGAGACACTGAAGACATGCTCATCATCACACTGTTGTGTGTTTCTCAGATGATTTTGTGTGCTTTGATCATGAGCTGTTCCCAACCACCTCTAGACTTTTTTCTTCCCTTCATTCTAGTACAGGTTGATCTTAATTTCAGTGATCCAAAGAATGTTTTTATAGAAGTGCTCAGAATTTTATTAAGATTTTTAAAATATGTTTGCATCTTGTGCCTAAGTCTCTGTATTTGCTCCTGTGGTTTGAAACGGTTTAGTAGCTTTATCTTTCTTGCTGCTTTGTAAGAGACATCGATCTGAAACAGTCCTGGATATTTGATATCTCAGCGTCGCTGATGAACAGCTCCAGCTTCACCATTCCTTCGTCCACGCTGCTGTATCAGAACATTTACAAATCAAAGATCTGGCATACATGAATGATATTTATTTCTTATGATTCTGAAATAATAGCCTGTCCAATGGTGATAACTATGAAGAATGGCTGGTCGGTTTGTTATAGGGAAAGCATTTATAACTATATGATGATGGTGAACCTTCTTCTTTATCATCATTGAAATATGGCTGGCTGTCCTTTGGTGCAGATTGAGGTTCTAATCGTGTATTGATTTCTGCTCTCCTGAAGGGGGCAGCAGCATCTGACCTGCTGACCTTTGCATTTATTGTTAGAGAGATGATGACGGATGAGCCAGAATGACCCATTACCAGTCCAAACCAGCGGTGTTTTTCTGCTGATTTCAAATGATGTGGAAAACAGGAGCTGATTGAGTACATGATATCCAGCAGCTTGTGTTTGACCTCCTGAAACGAGCGCAAACCAATACACACTCTATAAATGCAGAAATCTACTTTTATTAAGTAATGTGTTAAAATATTGTCTTACTTGCTACAAAAAGCATTAGTTACTCCTGATTTCTCTATCAGTCAATGCATAAGAAACAACAGAACTAGCATTACTTATGGTAAAAAGTAAGATATTATCTTGCAAATTAATAAGTAGTTTTTTTTAATCACTTACTCTCTACTTTTACTTTAGTTACACTGAATACTTTTTAATTACTTTTCTTTTTTTGTGTGAAGCATCTGCTATTGTGGAGGGATTTTACAGACTAAAATAAGTAAATGTATAATAACATTATTTTATGTCATGGATTGTTACAATGTGGATGTTTTGTTCCACTGTTTAAGCCTTGAAGATCCAAACAAAAATAGTTGATGATTTATAAAGTCTCTGGACAAAACAGAGAGACTGCTGGACACTAGATGGCAGAAGAGCTTGAGTCTGTATTCCAGAAATACTCTACAGTCCATCATATCATCTTTTCAGTAACCATGGCGATTCCTCAAGGCGCAGAATAGATGAAGATACTGTTTGCAAAAAAGAAAAAAGTTACTTTCCACTTAATGACAGCTGAATAAAATTAATTGATTTATTAATTCATCAATGAATAGTTGTCCAATTCATTGCAAGACAGGTCACCAAGTCTAGTCAGCATCATCAGTCAAATTCAGACATTTGTAATTCACCTGTCCACTCCTTGTTGTGATGGGCCTCTCTCATTCTCAGTCAATAGATCCACATTAAAGAACAAGATGCCTGATTCTGTTCAGATGCCTTCCTTCGTGAATGAATGTACCCAATTAATATAAAATAAACCCAATTATTTGCACAAAGGACTAAAATCTTTAATAAATCATTCATATTTAATACATATAATCAATCCTTATTAATCCAAATTACACAGATTCAGCCAGAAATTAAAGAGTGCATGACAACATGACTTGCTTTATACATAGAGGGATAACATTCCATTGAATCAACCATTATTTCTGCAGTTTTTAACACACAAATTATGTGATGGGCCTATTTTGAGTGGAAGCAGAAACACACTGTTTTAGTGCATGTCTCTTTAAATGCAAATGAGCTGCTGTTCCCTGCCACCTTTTCACTCACTGCCCTGGATTAAATAATATCTTTAGCTTTAATAAGAGGACAATTATTACTTAGGGCGGTGTCTCTGCAAATGTCCGTCAACGGCTGTGGGCGGGGCTTGTAAAATGTGACGTATGGATTCCGTGATCAGCTGGCTCTGAGAGACTGCTTATGATTTATGGGGATTAAAAAACAAGGAGCAGGTGGATTTTAATCGCTATAGAGTGGTTGTGCACACACACTGCCAACACACATTTATGTTCAAACATATAAAAGTGAATTTTGTATAATAGTTTCCCTTTAAAGAAGTCTGCATTGAGTCCCTCTGATAGTGCTCATACATCACAGAGACGTCTATTTAACATGATGTATTTTTTAGAGCATCTTTTTTTGTTCATCTGCAATACGAATACGGTGAATGAATAGGACGTTTTTGTCGGATGTCAAATAGACATCTATTTGATTTCTTCAAGATGTTTATGATTGACATCTTACAGATATCTGTCAGATAGTACACAGCAGATTCCTTCCAGATCAAGTGATCTTTAACAGATATGCTGCAGATGTACGTGTGCTATCTGATATAGTCTCAAGAACAGAAGACAGAAGGGATGTTTGGCTCTGCGAGTCTCTCAGGTAAAGCGATGAAGCTCTGCTGCTGTGTGTGAGACTCTCTGAAGATCATGGCATGACTTCAGGAGGTGTCTGCAGCGGGTCAGTCTGAAACACAAAGGAAAAGATGGATCAAAAAGCACTGAGGATTCATGATAAAAATAACAGAAAGAGCAGAACCCAGCAGAAACATGAAAAAAATCATGCTATGTTTTAGATTATGATATATTTAGTAGATACAGATGAGTACAGACAAAAACACAAACTCAAGTTGTGCTGGCAGTAACAGATACCTAGGTTTGGTCCCACATTACAGTATATTAGGTGGCCTTAATAACTATGTACTTACATTTCAATTAATCATTTAATGTACTTATTGTGTACATGTTTTTACATTGTACTTAAAATTCCTGCATGTAATTACATCTGTAATTAATATCTGTAATTACAATTATAATTACACTGTTGACCCATCCCTTACACCTTAACCCACCTTTAAACTACGAATGAATTATGAATTATAAATAATGAATGAAAAATGAATTAGGGGGCACCTAATTTCTAGTGATTATCATCGTTTTGATTACAGAGACCGTCTCTGCATTTAATAAATGAATAGTTTAATCTTGTCATTATACATTACCATGACTCTATTCTCCTATTTGATAATGTTCAGTGCTTTGCTACAATCTGTATTGTTAAAAGCGCTATATAAATAAAAGTGATTGATTGATTGATTAAACCTACCCATACCACCAAACCTATCCCTAACCCATATCCCTTGTGTCCATACAAGTGTTTTGCAACACAATATGGACACAATAAGTACATTGTACTTATTTTTTTGTGTGTGTGTGTAAGACAATAAACAAGGTGAGTAATAGTAAATATGACAGTTTGTGGAGTGGAGATGCCAAACTGATAATAATCCTTCATTTTGCAGATAAGTATATAGCAGTATTGCAGAGCAAGGAGCTGAGGATATGAGTCCACTTCGTAGCAACAAGCTCAGACAACTGATGGTTCTGTGGTGTGTGGATTAATAGTGCTGGTGATTAGGGTGGTGATGAAGGACAGGTGGTGGTTAGAATTCAGGGGAGAGTGATCATTGTGAATGGGTGAGGGAAGAGCCTGGCAGATCTGTAACATTACCCCCTCCTCCAGGGCCCCCTTCAATGCCCCTTCCAGAGGGCCGGCCCCTCCAACGCCGTGGTGGTCTCCCTCTTCCCCTAGGTGCTGGTCAATCGAGATGGCTAGTGTGGAACTCCTCAAGCAGAACAGGATCTAGACCATCTGCTCTAGCAACCCAGGATCTCTCTTCTGGTCCGTATCCTTCCCAGTCCACGAGATATTTGAGTTAACCACCACAACGTCGGGAATCAATGATCTCCTGGACCTTGTAGATGGTACCTTCGTCCACGATAATAGGAGGAGGGGGTTCCACTGCTGGGCCAGGCTCTGTGGGGAGAGACACAGGATCAACATATGGTTTGAGGAGGGACACATGAAAAGTGGGGTGAATCTTGTATTGAGGAGGGAGTTGTAACCGGTAGGTGACTGGATTGATCTGTTCCGTGATGTTAAAGGGGCCAACAAACCTGGGACTTAGCTTCTTACAGGGCTGGCTCAGGCAAATATCCCTCATAGAGAGCCATACCTTCTGGCCGACCTGATAAAGTGGAGCCTCGGATCTCCTGTGGTCAGCGTTCGTCTTCTGCCTGCACACAGCCCGTTGGAGATGGTGATGAGCGTCGTCCCAGACTCTCTCACTCACCCGGAACCAGTAGTCAACGGCAGGGACGTCGGAAGGTTCTCCCGACCATGGGAACAGGGGGGACTGGAAGCCGAGCACACACTGGAACGGGGTGAGGCCCGTGGCTGCTTGACGGAGGGAATTCTGTGCGTACTCGGCCCAGCCCAGGAACTGGTTCCAGGTGTCCTGGTGGTCATGGCAGAAGGTACGGAGGAACCTCCCCACCTCCTGGATCTTGCGCTTCGTCTGTCCATTGACCTGAGGGTGATAACTTGATGTTAAGCTCACGGTCACACCTAGGAGTCTAAAGAAGTCTTTCCAAACTCGGGAAACAAACTGTGGTCCTTGATCCGATACAATATCCTCTGGGAGTCCATATGAGTGAAACACATGATTGAAAAGAAGTCCGGCCATCTCCAGAGCTGTGGGGAGACCTTTCAAAGGGACTAGTCGGCAAAACATGGAAAATCGATCAATAATAACTAAGATACATGTGTTACCCTCGGAAGGTGGTAGGTCGATGAAGTCTACTCCTAGGTGTGACCAGGGGCGGTTGGGGACGGGAAGCGGAAAAAGCTTGCCTGCTGGCAGATATCTTGGGCTCTTGGAGATTGCGCATTCCCGACACACCCTCACGTACCTTCAGACATCCCGAGCCATGGTGGGCCACCAGAAACGATCTTGTAGGAGTGAGAAAGTTCTGTTGGTCCCTGCGTGGCCAGTGCCCAGCGAGGTGTGAGTGGTATGGATGAGGTTAGTCCTTTCAGCTCTTGGCACAAACCGGAGGTGTTGAGGGCAGCCCAGCGGAGGTACTGGGGCAGGTTCAGAAGCGATGTGTAAGGAGGGGTGCCAAATTAAAAGCTTGCTTAAGGGCGTCAAGTGCTTGTGTGGCTTCTGGTGTCCAGGACAGAGACTTGGGCTTGCCTTTCAGAAGGGAGGTGAGAGGACTGGAAAGTATGCTGCAGTTTTGAATGAAGGGACGGTAGAAGTTGGCAAATCCTAGGAATCTTTGTAGTTCTTTCACGGCGGTGGGTGTGGGCCAGTTGGTGACTGCTTCAACCTTCCCCTCGTCCATGTGAACACCAGTCTTGTCTGTATTCTAGCCGAGGAATTGGACTGAGGATTGGTGGAATGAACATTTTTCAGCTTTCAGGTACAGGTTAAACTGTCTCAGACGAGTAAGGACCTCCGCTACGTGCCTACAGTGTTCAGCTTCGTTGGCAGAATAAATGAGGATGTGATCTATGTAGATGATAACAAATTTGTGAAGGAAGTCCCGGAAAATCTCGTGCATGAAGTTTTGAAAAATAGAGGGGGCGTTTTCAAGTCCCCACAGGGCATAACTAAATATTCGTAATGCCCTGTGGGCATGACAAAGGTGGTCTTTCACTCATCTACCTTCCTTATTCTGATCAAATTGTAGGCACTGCAGAGGTCAAGTTTAGTGAAAATTGCGGCACCTCGGAGCATCTCTAAAGCAGCTGGGATGAGCGGAAGGGGATACTGGAAGAGGACTGTAGCTTTGCTGAGGGTATGATAGTCTATGCAGGGCCGCAAGCCTCCGTCCCTCTTAGCCACAAAAAAGAAGCTGGAAGCAACAGGGGAAGTGGAGGGGCGGATGTAACCCTGTTCTAACGCCTCGCTAATGTACTCCTCCATGGCCTTTTGCTCAGGAAGTGAGAGGGGATAGATCTTTCCTTTGGGCACTGGCTCACCTAGAATCAGATCAATTGCACAATCCCATGGACGATGTGGTGGTAATTGGGCAGCTCTCTTGGGGCAGAACACATCGTTAAAGAAGGCATACTGACTAGGGATGTTTACAGACTGCTTTTCAAGGGGACTTTCGATGGAGGTGGCATTTAACTTGAGAGGTATGGGAGAACTAAGGGGTAACTTGGGGAAGCAGTCTGGCCAGCAGTGTTCGCCCCACTTCAGCACTTCTCCTGACCGCCAAGAGAGGATGGGATCGTGCCTTACCAACCACGGGTGCCCTAATACGACTTCCGATGTTGAGCCCTCCAGAACCAACAGAAATATTTTCTCCATGTGACATTGCCCAACTTGAAGTAATACAGGGCCCGACGTCGAATGAGGGGTTTGGCTGTGATCGATTCCAGTTGATACTTCATGTCAGTGGGTGAGGTTTTAAGGCCAAGCCGCCGGCAGAGGTGCCCAGCAATGAAGTTGTCGGCGGACCCTGAGTCGAGGAGGGCAGCAGCTGAAACGGAAGCAGTTGGGGGCAGTAAGCGTGACAACAGTGGTTAAGGGATGCATATTTTCAATTTTGCTTTGTATCACACTCACCACGGGCCGTGGAGGTCTCCGGAGGCACTTCCGGATGAAGTGTCCGCTGCCCCCACAGTACAGACACAGGCCTCGACTCATTCTGAGTTGACGTTCTTGGGAAGTCATATGTCTCTTGTCCACTTGCATGGGGTCTGAGTTGGGTCCTGGAGGGCTTGGATTCTCTGACTGGCAGGGAAACATAGCTGCAGTGCTCAGATCATCGCGGAGATAACATTTGAGGTGGGAAGAGCAGCAAATCATCAACTGGACACATTTTTCCAAACCCAAAGAATAATCCTAGGCAGCCAGCATAAGCCAGAGTTGGGGTTCGAGTCCCAGTCGATATGTGGTTAACAGGGAGGGAATCATCTGTAACATATAGAGTAGGATGCGTAGTGAAGGCGATGGAGCACTGCAGCAGGAATCCCTTGCATTCCTCCACCGAGCCGGAGTAGGACGCTGGTCGAGCCATGGGACTGGCGATGATGGGAGGTGAAGGAGTGGCAGCAATAGTGGATGGATCCTGTGCAGGTGCCGGTGCAGGTGGTAGCGGTGGTGGTGACGTTGTGGGCTGGAGGAGAACTCGTCGAAGATTGTCAACGAGTTCTTGAAATGGGTCCGGTGTGCTCATTCTGTTGTGTGACGGTGATGGTCCGAGCTTCTGTTATGAGAGCGGACACAAAACAGGAGGTAAGTGAAGGGAAAAGGGGTTTATTTTCAGAGCAGAAGATCGATGGAACAACGGGAGACAATAAACAAGGTGAGTAATAGTAAATATGACAGTTCGTGGAGTTGAGATGCCAAACTGATAATAATCCTTTATCTTGCAGATTCCGGGAATGATGGAGACACCCAAAGACGATGGAGAGACGCTGGAGCAGGAGGACAGCCACACACCACACACTACGAGAAATCCTCGGGAACCTGGAGAAACACTAGGACGAAGAAGAACAAGAGGTAAGTACTGGTTAAGTATTATAGCAGTATCGCAGAGCAAGGAGCTTAGGATATGAGTCCACTTCGTAGCAACGAGCTGCTGATGGTGTAGCAACTGATGGTGCTGTGGTGTGTGGATTTATAGTGCTGGTGATTAGTGTGGTGATGATGGACAGGTGATAGTGGTTAGAATTCAGGGGAGAGTGATCGTTGTGATTGGGTGAGGGAAGAGCCTGGCAGATCTGTAACAGTCAGGAAGCGCATGGTATTTTTCCGGTGGATGAGAGAACTCACAAACAGCTTCATCTCAGTTTTATTGAGCAATATTTATTACAGTGTTTTCCCAAGTTCACAGGACAGCATACAGATCACAGAAAATACATTTTCTCTCTCTTTAAAAAAAATGAGAAAAAGTCAAATTGTGAGACACTTGCAATGGAAGTTAATAAAGTCAAATAAAAAACATTCACTGTATATGCACAAGAAGTAAACAATATACATGAGTTAACATCATTTTAGTGCAAAAAATAGTTGTCTTATTTGACAGCTCTTTCAGGATGATAAAAACCATTTGTAAAAATGTTACAGCTTACATCTCAAATAAAACATCTATAGTGATAGACAAGTTTTATGCCAAATACTGGCTGAGCTTAATTTGTCCTGAACCTGGAAAATTTATGATATAAAAAGAAAAAAAACCTTGGTTTTATGTTTAGCCATAAGTGTAAGGTCATATTAAAGAGAGCTCTCTATTCTGGAGGACATGTGATTTACTGTAGTATCGTCTTCTAATAATCCTTTAACCTCTTCTCAAATACATGAAATCAAGGCTAAACATTTACTGTTGCCCTCAGCAACCATCTGAAACATATTTATTAATTTATTTTTTGCCACAATTTTGTGTTGCTTGGTTACCGCGTATCGGTTGAGCCCAGAGTAGATCAGGAACCACAGAGATCAATACTTTGTTTCTCTGGTTACTTTTATTTTTGTATATTTTGAACTTGCACTAAACAAATAATCAGAGTAAGAGCAGCTCAGAATTGATTATCACTGAAGAAGCGTGTTAATGAAGCATGTTCTCCGGGCCACACGTCCAAGGGCATGTCTGATAGTCACGTTTGTCCTTGACAATCATATCTGCGTGTCCCTCCAAACCCCTCTCTGTCTCTGTTTGGATCCAGAGCGAGACAGAAGAGAGATGGCAGCAGAGGAACGAGGGCTGAGGGATCGAATGGAAGCGCAGATGTCAAAGGCTCTGTTACAACCTTGAGGTAGAACTTAATGAAGATAAAAATAATAACTGCCCCAAAGCCTCGTCCTCCCCCTCTGTTCCCAAGACCAGATCTCCTGACCTAGTTTCCATAATGGAGAGCGATTGCTCTGTCTCCGGCTGGAAGCGTGAGTGTGCTAACTTCATAACAATTAGACCAGAATGACGTGTCGTCTTTTAAAATGGATGGAGAAGTGGATGAAAAGTCAGAAAATTCAAACTTTTTTCAGCTCGTTTGTCACAGCAGTCATTTAGTGACCATATTTGCGACCCTGGACCACAAAAACAGTCAAGAGGGTCCATGTTTCGAAACTGAGATTGAATAAATCTAATAAATAATCTTTCCATTGATGTCTGGTTTGTTAGGATAGGACGATATTTGTCTGAGATACAACTATTAGAAAATCTGGAATCTGAGGGAGCAAAAAAAAATCTAAATCATCTTTAAAGTTGTTCAAATTAAGTTTTCACAGACTGGATGAAACAAATCTGATCATGAAAAATCTGACTCAAAGGCCCTCTGAGGTGCGCTCGAGACAGATCAGATCAGGAAAACCACATTCCCGTGTAAATGGATGTGGCTGTTCAAGACATATGTAAATTTTATGGTAAACCTATAAATGACGGGAGGAGCCTGATCGTTCAGTCCTGTCAGTTAGCGTCTGAAGTGTGTATAACAGCAGTCATTGAGCCGTCAAAGTGACAGCTCTTCCGGCCTCTCATCTCCTCCTCTATTCGTTATATGGGGGTTTTGTTCAGGGTCTCCAGATCGAGCCCTTCGTTCAAGCACAGAAACCAAATTCATGATGTTTACCATGAGTTTTTCTTCAGCCTGGCTCTTAGACACCGTCACAGCGCTTCTGCGAACATTTGTCCTGAAGCTCAGTGATGATTTCTACAGGATTTTCTCCTAGCGCTGCCTCTTAACACGCCTTTGATCTACAAACCAGCTGATCATACACAAAATGCAGAACATATCTGTTGATTCTTGTGAAGTGATTTGGTTTTTAGTGTTGGAATTGTATGCTTTTGGAGATTAAATATCCTCATATGGTCTGACTAAAGCGGTTTTAAACTAAGTCTTGTATAATTATTACTCATGAAGTATTTAATGAGTTTGTGCCTATGGATGGTCTTCTTTGTGTAGTTGTTGTTTATCTATATTAACAGTTGTGTGTTTTGCAGATGTATTTATTCAAAGCAACATTTGAACAGTCCCTGAGAATCGAACCCATGACCTCAGTGTCGCTAGCAGCATGTTCTAAAGCTTGAGCCACAACTGAAAGGTGATCAATGGACACGTCAGCATCATTTAAACTAAACATGGTTTGTGATAGTGAATCTTACTGGTGAAGCAAAAATGTTTGTTAAGTGTTGTGTGACAGTAATATAAGGTTATTAAAGTAATGTAACTGATTACATTTGATTACTTTTTGATATTTTTTAATAATTTAAAGCTGGCCGGGTTAACCTTACAGCAGAACTCAACACTGATTACTGTCAGGCTTCTTCATCGCTTGAATTAAGATGATAATAGTTTAATTTTAAATCACAGCCACCGTGAAATCAGACTTCAGAAACTCTTTTTACTCTGAGATCGTTCTGAAGTTAAACACAGATTTGTAGAAACTACATTATGCTGTTGTTGAAAGCAAATCTGTGCATAGCTATGACAGAAAACTCCAGGATCTAACAATGCCTCAGAAAAAATTAACCCAAATATAGGAAATAAAGCAGTTGGCAAATAAACAAGTTCTAAACTCATGTTTTAGAGCAGTCAGTGCAATCTCTGAAATAAATCATTTAAATCGGTATGTGTGTGAAAATATTCAGATGTTACCCATTTTTGTAATTGTATTACATTTTCGTAAGTAGCTGTAATTGAATTACACATTTTTTTCTCAGTAACTGTAACAGATTACATTTGTTTTTTTCATGTGCTGAATGCTGTGTTGTGTCTTGATTTATGGCTCACACTTTGGTCACATTTGTATTTTTCCTACATATCTTTGGTTGTGTTTGTCATTAGGACAATGATAGAAATGCATCAGTTCTTCGAAGGTTGTCATGTGAGCGATGTGAGTGATAAACCATAGCTCTCGACTTTCTGAATCTGAGGAAACTCCCAAACAGTGTTTTTCATCGAGTGAACTCCAGCAGATGTGTTCAGTTGTTAGTTCTTCATCATCACACTCTGAACTCTGCAGGACACTGTGTGAAATAATCACGAAGGCTATAGTAATTGTTAGAAATCTCTGATCCTTATTCAAACACAAATGTTTTCTTCTTCAACGTCTCAGATGGCTGGATCATTTCAAGGAGTCGTACACAAGAGTAGACAGATGGAGAAAGTGTGAAGTGTGTGTGTGTGTGTTACTGGCACAAACTGCCTCTGTTTGAGAGACACAGACAAGACGAGAAGGTCTGATTTTAAAGGAAATATTCATGTGAAGGAGAATGAGAGCTAAACAGAGAAACTGAGCTGAGAGAAGGCAAAACAAAAAGAAATATCCGGAGTGAGCGGAGCACAAAGAGAGGGTCCTATCAGAGACAGGAGATGGGGGAGAGACCGGAGGAGACGAGGAGGAGGAGGAGGAGGAGGTGTGATCTTTGGGTGGAAAAGCAGGGAATCAGCTTTGGGGGATGGAGGGAGTTGAGAAGAAGAAGACAAAGGCAGGCTGTCTTGGACAAAACACAGCACTAAAGAGAGAGACAAATCACTAACACGCAGACATATTAGAATGATTGACAGCAACGAGGCAGGGAGGTAGCAGATGAGAGAGAGAGAGCGAGGGAGCGAGGGAGGGAGGGAGGTGGGAGGAGAGAGAGGCGGAGGGAGGCAGGGCTGAGCTCTATTTAAGTGTGTGAGCGGGGCTGAGAGCAGGCTCTGAACTCCCCGTGTGTGAAGGGAGGACAGACACACACACACTCTCTCACACACACGCGCTCCTCGAGCAGAGATGTTGAGGGCCGCTCTCGTCTGCGCTCTGCTGCTGTCGGCCGCCGGGGATTTGGGAGGCTCTCCGTCCGGCTTCTTCCCGCGCTTCAATCCCTTCTTCTTCCTCTGCACCCACCACGGAGAGCTGGAGGGCCCCGGGGCCGAGGGAGGAGGAGAGGTGCTGCTCACCTTCCAGATCCACGGGAGCCCCAGCGCATACGTCCCGGGACAGGAGTACCAGGGTGAGTACGGGGCCCGCCGGGTCCGGACCTCCTTCACACGCTCCTCCCTTCTGCTCTGAATCTGGGAAAACCTTTAATAACATAATAACATTGTTATAAAACGAGTCATTTCATAAGAAAACACTATTTCAGTCTTTTATTCAGTGTGTTTCAGAGAGAAATCCTACACCAAGTCTTTTCAGTGTAGTTAAAAAATGGCTAATAATCACAGGTGAACACTTTTTATCCTTTCAGTACAGTTTAGATTCTATTATACTAATATTTTGAATCAGCTTTTATTTTTATTTAGTCTGTTTTTAGTCAAAGTCATTTTGAGTGCACTGAAAAAAATGTTGGTTTTTTTAAGATAAGTGGTTGCAAACTATTTATTTTATCCAGATTTATTTAAAAAAAATCTTGAAAGGTTGTCAACTAAATTTGTTTATTAAAATGTAGCTAAAATGAATTGATTGCAACCACTTGCCTTAAAAAGAAAATGTAGTACATTCACTGTATCATTTGTTTTATCTTAGTTTTTGTTTGTTATGCATACATATCTGTCTCGATAGTTTTAGTTATTTTAACAGAGTTAAGCTAAATGAGAAAGAAATGTTGCCTTGGCAACTAGCAGAAATATACATATTTTATTTTATTGGTAAGTCTAATAACCCTGGTCTGAAAGAAAAGTTGGTAAAAGCAGGTTAGATTTCAGGTAACTGAAAATAGACCGCAGTCTGTGAGAGAGTGAGATGATTGTGTTTATGTAACTGAGCACAAGTATTGATGTGAAGTTGAACTGCTCTATTCCACTTTTCTCCGTTCTTCTGTGCCGTGTGATTCCAGCGCTCGTGTGTGGGTGGTTTATCCTGAGGCCAAAAGCGCTAGATTCTCACAAACAACTCAGAAGAGCACAACAGGTGCAGTATACACAGTGAATAAGAGCGACTCTTTCCTGTAATGAAGACAGTCACGCTCCGCTCATGTAAACACTCAAGTGTAGAGGGATGCCACAGGTCTCTGTTTTCTCCGTCTTACCTTCACGATATCTGAAGCGCTGGATGTAAGGCGAGCGAGAGCCTTCGTTTAAACTCTGCTTTCTGCTGCTGTGTTGATGTTTGTGAAGAGCGCCGCTGCTCTTTGTGTGAGGAGAGAAGCGTGAGGTCTTGTGTTCTCAGCTTTATCTTCCTTATCCAGACCTGCGAGATCTTCAGGGACGTGTTGGTTTCGAACACGCGCCTGCGTCTTTGTGCGTTCGGGGGTCTGAGGATTCTGGGGATTAATGGGGATGGAGGGCTGAAAGACAAAGAGAACGAGCCAAAGTGCTGCAAATTTATAGAGTGTTAACATAATAAACACAGATAATCATGAAGAGGACAGACAGAAACAATGGACTGCACAAATGTGAACCTGGACCACAAAACCAGTCATAAGGGTCAATTTCAGATGATGTATTGAGACTGAGTATTAAAAGCTGAATAAATAAGCTTTCCACTGATGTACAGTGTGTTAGGACAGGACAAGATTTAAAAATCTGGAATCTGAGGGTGCAAAAATATATAAATATTGAGAAAATCTGCTTTAAAGTTGTCCAAATGAAGCCCTTGCCAATGCATATAACTAATCAAAAATTAGGTTTTTGTATATTTACAGTAGGAAATCTACTAAATATCTCTATGTAACATGATTTTTAATTAATATGCTAATGAATTTTGCCATATTTTTATTTTTTAATAATTTTGACCCAGACAGTGTATTGTTGTCTATTTCTACAAATATAGCTGTGCTGCTGATGACTGCTGCTGTGCTCCAGAGACACTTATTACTATGTGAATAATACAGAAATGAGTTTGAAAGCATTTTAAAAGATTGCATTATTTACACTCATGACATCTAAATGTCTTCTTTAGCATGATATTCAGATGAGAAATCATCCCACCGAGCCATGTCTTAAATTATAAAGGAGGTTTCTCTTCAGTTTGGCTGAAAACACAGCCTGTTCTTGAAGGCAGAAGTGTTTCATTAGGAGTCAGGTTATATGGCTCGTGGCCAGTTGCATCTTTAAACAATAGGCGTGAATCATATGATCCACTTTAGAGACAAAATCATAGTCAGTTTATTTCTCAAATAAAGCAGCTGCAGTGCTTCTTGACAATAAAATAAAAGCTTGTGGACAGAAATAGTTTCTAGAAGTAAAAAAAAAACTCTGTAGTAACAAAAGCTGTAGCTGAGAGAAATTAAGAATTCTTGAGAAGGACTGAGGTTACAGGAACAGCTGGGAGATGAATCATGAACAAAGCCCTGGTCCCACACGGTTATACTGTAAGAGCTCAGGATCCTCTGGTGTTTGAGCGCTCAGATGAGAAGGCTGGATCTGTCAGTCACTGGAGGAGCTGGAGGATATTTAATAGGGTCTGATTTTCCTAAAATCATTGCCTTCTGAATATGATTTAGAACTTGCCATTGTTCACTCTGTCTGTGTTGAGCCGATCCGTAACCTCCGTCTGACACGCTCTAATGTCCTGTGGGAAATCAGATCTAAATTTCAGCGCACTATGCTTTTTGTGAATTGATATACTGATGTGTAATTCATGTACTCTTGTCACCATTCATCCACACTGACTGAGAAACACAGATGAAATGTCTAATGGACCACTGACAAGGCACTTATTTTACACCTGAATGATGGAATCTGCTTTCATCTGTCTCCTGTGTGTCAAAGATCACACAACTTAAAGCACATATTCAAGACTCTTTGATGAATAATGAACTAATGGAAACAGTGTTGCTACATGCATCACTTGACTGAATTATTTTACATTTATATAACAATAGTCCATTTACAGTTGCTGTCGTCATGACAATACAATCATTTGGGTTAAGCTTCACATTTCAATCCCTAATTTAATGCTAATTAATGCAGACTGTCCAGCTTATTTCTCTCGTAGGACTGGGCGCGGTCATTTATATCTGCGTTGTGTTGAGCTTCTGGTTTCATTCACGTCATTCACGAAGCAGCTTGATTTACTGCTTGATATTGCAAACTGGTGTATCTTACCATGTTATTTTAATGTATTATCTTAAAGCACAGTGGTTTCATTAAACTTCACACGAGCACTGTAATTCTGATTAAAATATCCACCATATTTTTCAACGTTTTCTGTGAATGATAAAAAGAGCATAGGTATGTTTTGAAACTGGGATGCTGGTTTAAGCTGGTCCTTTGCTGGTCGGACCAGCTTAGGACCATCATAAATATGATATCCACCATAGATATATTAAACATTTTCTGTGAATGCCCTGTTGAAAAATCAGCATATGTTTTGAAGATGGGATGCTGGTTTGAGCTGGTTTAAGCTGGTCTTAAAATGGTCGGACCAGCACATGACCATCTTAAACCAGCATCCCAGCTTCAAAACATACCTAACCAGCATATGCTGATTTTTTCAACAGGGTATGAGAGGTTTCCGGTTCATTAGGGTAAATAAAATGGTAAATGGTAAAACTGTTTAGACTACAAACCAGTGTGTTCAGAAAGGAAATTGTCATGCTATTTTCTAACATTTACAGAAAAGGACACAAGCTGCAAATGTAAGATATAGGCTGTAGAATAATTGGACGGGTGTATGCGTATCACGAAAATGCGATTAGTTTCATTGATTATTATCAATTCCACAGATTGTTTGTTGCAGCTCTGTAAAGCACAACTCATGTGACTGTCAGGTTGCACGTCGTTGAGCAACGGAAGCATGTTTGCCATCTGTTGATGCAGGAGCGTCTCAAAGGTGAAGCTAATTAAGCACCTGTTTACAAACCATATTAACACGCAAGGAGCTCTGATCTGATTTCATGAGTGATTTGAGTCATTTGATCAGAAAGGTTTCGGAGGATGTTAATAGAAGGTGTGATTCAGATGTTATAAAACACGTTTTTGATTACAGAGCCCATTCTGTGACATTGAACAAGTTCAGACTGCACATTTGTGAGGCATTAGATGGAGAAAAATGACTGCTCTCGGTGGAACCAAATGCATTCGCTCGAGATGCTTTCCAAAGTTACGATGCAATAATTCATGGATTGTTTTGCAGCCCATTGTGATGGTTTTCTGCATAATGTGATAGCTGCTTAATGGGCAGGGCTTGCGCTGACGGCTGCCTGTTTGGCTCCGAATGTGACAGTGAAACACGGCTCAGAATTAATCCGATGCATCTGGCCACGGGCTTCACCCTGGATAGTGAGGATGGCAGTCCAACACGACAGAGAGATGCTAACGCTGTGCCAGGTAGTCATTAAACTCAATACAAAATGGCCAGCGCTGGTGCCAGTGTTCAGAGAGACCTGCAGGCCATCTGTAAGCTTTTCCAAAGCAGCCATCTCCATCTCTGCCTTCAGAAACCAAATGATCCGGTGGTCTCTAATGAGAGGAATGTTCTTCAGGGTTGCTGAACGCGGGGTCGTCGTTGTTTTGCTTGTTAGCGCTGAATTACTGGTTATGAATTGCTCCTCTGAAATTGTGATCAAGTCGAGCTCTTTATTGTCATTGAAAGAGTAATCACTGGCGATTAAATGGCTTATTCATGCAGAAATGAAGTGACTTCTTTCTGAATGGGCAATTAATTCATTGACACACCCGATTCATTCAAAACACAGATTCGTTTAGCAGTGTGTGTGCCATGAAATGTGCTTCTTCTGTGGGTTTGTTTTCAGATATAATCTGTCTGTTTCTGCAATGAAAATGAGTCTAAAATGTAATTCCAAATGTTGCTTACTGAACTGTTGTTTTAAATTAGTATCACACTTGCAATCGTGCTGATTCTCAGGAAAAACAGCACACTTTCTCGTGTGATATCGGTATCACTTATGATGTAAATATAAGACCTAAACTCAAACAGGGATATTTTGCCTCTGTATCTTAAATTCTGGTCTCACTCTACATCATGCTTTTTTAGTAACATGCTCCAAAAATTGCAAGCTTGCACATCATTAAAATAACGATTACAGTATTATCATAAGTCATGCATATCGCACAGCCTACCCAGAAACTGAAACCTACGGTGGCCGAGAGAGCTCAACGCGCTGCAACTTAAGAAGACACATGCAAATAGAGAAAACATGTTCATCAAGTTGACAACACAAGTGCTGCCAATCCTCACAGCACGTGCAAATAAGAAATCCACTACAAACGATCACAACACATGCAAACTAAGAAACACGCTGCATATTGCGTGGACCACAACGGAAATGTTTCAAGGGGACCCAGAAAAGTGACTGACCCGTATGGAATGATATTAGACTCAAAATGATTAATAGATGCACACACAGTTATCCATGCACTACTTAAATTTAATGCATGCTTCTTATTACA
>JAUMHE010000071.1:82104-96470 GCA_032359235.1 Enteromius mattozi | reverse complement strand
CAGATAAATGCTAACGAGCTGCACTCGCGGTTTTTAGAATGAACGCGAACGATCAACAAACAGATAGGTTTGATATACTATAGGAAATATTCAGGAAGTTAGGTTGTATATTTATCACTACAAACAGTGATAAATATACAGCTAATAATAGATAGAAATACAAGGCTAGGGAGCTACAAACACAGCAGACTCTCAGCAGATCGGCAGGACATTCTGAGATCATTTATCCTTCTGAGAACAATATTTAATGTTCTCAGAAGGATAAATGTGCGCTGTTTAAAGTGTGTTAGCATTTGAGTCATGTGCTGATAATGTACGGTGTTTTTCAGGTTGTAGAGTATGAATGACAAAAGTGTTCATGGATTTTGAGAAATGTGGTCATTGAATGCATTTTATCTGAAATCAATAAAAAATGATTCACAGTTTGTTTAGTATAGACTTCATGTAAACAGTTTTGAAAACGTGGCTTCAGTATTGAACAATGCTTGTTGGCAACTGAAGAAAAAAAGTGTGTGTTGTGTTTTGCAAAAAGTGTTTTACAAAACTGAAAACTGAGTCAAAGTCTGAGAATTAGTGTCTGATTTTGTAGATTTGGTGTGTTTCTGCTGTTTGAGAGTCAGCTTTAGAAACTGTGTGACGAGAGAAGTGTGTGTGTGATCTCATATCAGGCTGGGCAGCATTTTTCCAGGGATATGAGATATTTGGACCATTGATTATGCATCTAGAACAAATTAAAGCATGATTAGTTGCAATCAGTGATTGACACTTACAGTTTATTTCTTCTGCTCACACACACACACAGTTTCTGAAGCTGACTCTCAAACAGCAGAAACACACCAAATCAACAAAACCAGACACTAATTCTCAAATTTTGACTCAGTTTACAGTTTCATAAAACACTTTTTGCAAAACACAACACACACTTCTCTATGTAACACACACACACACACATGTAGTGTTTTCATGTTTTATGGGGTCTCTCCATAGGTGTAATGGTGTTTATACTGTACACACTGTATGTGGTATTGTCCTACACAGTCCTTACAGGCATTTTTAGATTTAAAAAAAAACACCATAGTATGTTTTTTAACCCTTTTGAATTACGGGGACACTGACAATGTCCTTCATATTGTAATACCTATGTCATACCCATGTCATTATACAAATTTTTGTCCTCATAAACCACATAAACATGCACACACACACACACACACACATACACTCACTCACAAGAGCTCAAACCCAGCCTGTAACAGCACAATATCGCACTGCTCTCTAATTATGATTAATAACAGGAATTACATCCAGTGTCGTGCCTGTTCCACGCGCCCATTTTGCAGATTTGGATTTAGCCTTTAAAATAATGCTTTAATTGGCTGATTGATCTCTCTTGTTGAGCGCCAGCTGCGACGGCTGACGAGTAATCAATCAGCACGAGGAAAAACAATATTTAGCCTCCTTTTCTCTCTCCTCTTATCTTATTTTGTCTGTAAGACGTGAGAGTCTAACCGCCCGCGTTGATCAAATTACAGCGTGTTGTGGAATGAATAGAGAACGAGGAAGCGTTTGTTGTCGAGAGCGCTCCCTCGGCGCATGCAGATTTAATGAGTGTTTAGAGGAGGCTTCCAGGGAGCTGCTGGCAAATTACCTGCTCATTATACCGGGTCACTGCAAGTCATTTGAGTAAAGGTGAAAATGAAATGACCTTGACAACAGTTAAGAGCTCATTACAAACAAGAGCATTAAGGCTGTCTGACATCATTTGGCCTCTGAAGGGACTGTAGAGTGTGAATGATCTGTCTCTACAGATAACAGAAGGTTCAGTGCTTTATACTGGACATAGAGTTCATTCAGAAGAGATCTGAGGTCAAGAACCGCTTCATTCAGTCCTCAGTCTCCAGAGGACCGACCCAACAACAGCTGCAGACCTTTGTCCAAGCACACACACACACACACACACATGCGAATGTGCACACACTCTCTCCCTCTCTTTCTCACACACACACACACACACATCTCAAAAGCAGACATTTACAAACACCTTTGACATAATATTAATTCCTCTCAGATGTGTGTGTGTGCGCGTGTGTCTGTGTGTGTTACAGCTTTTTAACATATGTAAGATATGTAACTGAGTAATAACAATATAATAAAAAAACATAGTTATGTGAGGTTGTTAAATTCCTTTAAGGTTGTCTTCCTCTTGTCGTTCTTCTCTTTTGTTCTTCTTCTCTTCTCATAATCTTAACTCTTAATCTTGCTGCTACATGTTTTTGTACAGAACTGCACTGGAGCAGAAGAATGCTGTCACTAACAGAACAAGCTCAATAATGTCATCGTCCATGGCTAATCAAACAGCTCTAACGTGTTAATTAGCGGTCAGTCTAGGTGTGAGTGAATCGCTGACCTTCTCTCCTTCTGCAGGTCTTTAGCACTTCATGTGTGTTTTTGCTGTGGATGTCTGGATTTATCAGCTTGGTCACATAGTGTTTATTTATTAGTGAAGAGTTCATTAGCATTGCTGTAGTTTGAACAGCTGATCCTGACACTAACAACAACCGTGTGACGGCCGAGAGCCGGTGAGCTTCAGCTGATTATATCTGATGATCTCAATGAATTAGGATCAGAAAGAGTTTCTCTTGTAGTGAAGAAAGTGCAGTGTTGATGCTAACACAATAATAATAACACTAAGGCAACATTTATAATGGTGCAGTTTTATCTTAAAATGCATAACTTTTGCACTACTCACATGACAAATAAACCAAAGACAGTAGATTGTGTGAGAAGCAATGTTAATGCAGTCAGAGAAACACATTTGGAGTGATGGATTCGGTTCTTGAGCTGTTATTGTGTGCCTCTCCGTCTCTACACCTCCATCTTCACCGAAGCATGATGTCCTCAGAGCTCATCATGACACAGTCAGCTGGCCATCTGTGAGAAACACACTGAATCAGTCTGACCGCTGATACTGGCCTGCTCGTCCGCTCAAATCAGAGATACAGCAGGACCATAAAACATCAGATCAGTGAGATCTGTCCTTGAGGTTGGTTGTCAGTTTCGTACATGAAGTGTATGTGCCTTTTGAAGAAGTCAGATGCTATTTAACGATCACAGATGGAAATTATGTCCATACCTGAAACCTTGAACACACTTCAAAAGCTGTGTTAAACATTCACCTCCAGAATTTCACAGTGTTTAACAGGAAGCTGCTTACAATACACTAAGCAAGGCTGTTTTAAATGTATTATGCTAGACCAAACACGTATGAAAATAACTACACATATTTTTATCTTTCTTGACACCAGACTTTGTGTGAGTAAGAGCATTAAGCATATTAAATGAAGCACATTACCGTGTGTTTTTCCTCTAATGTTGCCATATTAGCGAACAAGCCGTCTGGGACTCGTTTCATAAATATTGAAGTGCTTTGCTCCAACATAACCTCCTGCTCTTCATTATGCTCAATGTTTTATTCATAAATCCCATTTCCAAATTTGTCTTTACCAAGCCCTGAAAGATGAATGTGATTTTGTTGTTTTGTTTTTTTTCCCCTTCAACATCTCTCCCTCTCTCCCTTTTGCAGTTTGTTATTTATTCATGAGATGTTGTTTGGTTATTCATGAGAGCAGAAGCATAAACGCCTCACAACCATAAATGCTTTCGGTGTCAGACACTGAATCTGAAACAACAGTCCAGCAAAACTCCTTCTGCTGACTTCATGCCAAAATGTGCTTTCTTAAACAAGCAATGTTACATAGTAAATTAAAACAATGCGATATTTATAAGCACTTCGTCTTCCTGTTTAGAGTTTAAGTGATTCTGCACACACTGATTAACTTGTTCTAGAATTTGGTTTGGTTTAGTTCTAGAGTAGTGTTCTAGTACTTGGCTCACAAATCAAGTCAGTTGTTTAGTTCCTGAAGGATTCAGCCATGAATTCATCGGTTAAATTAGTAATTTTCTCTGAGCATCGTCTGTGTAAATACACATCTAATGCCACTTCTGCAGTGCTGTTGTTGTTATCGATTTAATTTGATTAGTATCAGCCAAACAGAGTCTTGTTATTTGCATTCACACGTATTTGCATCTATTTACTTAGTAGACGCCTTCTTCCAAAGCGATTCATCTTAAAGACACAGGAGGTGCTCGTAATACCAAGTTCCAAGAATTGTTCAAATAAGTACAATCTAGAAAGGGAAAGATTAAAGGAAAGAGAAAAAAAAAATAGGATGAAGTCAGATAGTGACGAAAGAGGTGAGCTCAGCTGTCACTTGAAAACTGTCAGGGAATAAGCTTTCTGGACTGGGGTTGGAAGATCATTCCACCAGCCAGGAATGGTCAACGAAATTGTTCTGGAAGCTGATTTTGAGCGCCTCCATGAGCCGTCACTCACTAGTGCATCTCAGACTATTAAGATGACATCATCTGTTTCGGTCAAAAGAAGAACTACTTTCTAGTTTTAATTTAATTTAATTATGTTACATTTTATGCTGGATGTGGAATAGCACACATTGGAAGTCAGTAAGCTAAATTGCTCTTGATCATAAGACATAAGGATGTCAGTCTGCAAGCAGTATTGTGAGGAGGATCTTCATAAACCAGAGCCCGAAGTCTTAGATTTTAGACACAACCTTTGTCGATTTGTTTTCAGCTGTGTCCCATCAGTCCTCCTGTATTTTATACCTTGGTTTAATTTGCCTTGGTTTTTATCAGGTTTAGTTCTTGGATTTAGGTGTTGTTCTCTGATAAATACAGCTGCATGATCCTCTTGCTCTCAGTAAGACTCTCTGTGTAACACTAATATTAAAAGTGCATTCATCAATAAATGGACGAAGAAATGAAATGATGAAATGTAAAAGCCTAAAACGAGGTTCTGTGGCAGACAGCAGATCACCAGCGGTCTTTCATGCTGTTAATGGAGCTCCAGGACAACCTGTGCAGTTCTTTGACCTGAAAGCAAACAGCTATTCATGTCTGTAGAGGGAAGGAAAGCAGCACAAAACCTCCATCAGCGAATACTGTAGAGCAGAGCCGCGGGTCACCGTCAGATTTACAGAGCACAGAAGACTGAACCGTAGGAGCAGGTCTTTATCAGAGATGAGGTGAGATGTTGAGCGAGGAGTCTGTGAAAGCTCACAGCAGGTGTGTGTGTGTGTGTGTGTGTACACAAGAGTTGCTATTAATACACTCCGTTATGGCTGAATTATCCACATGCTCCACTTAAGCTTCTGTTATAAATGATTCATTCTTTAATAAAAATGAAAAGACTGATGATGAACACAAAGGTGAAGCAATCAACACCAGGCACAGGAGAATACTGTATATTCTGACCAAAAGCATTGGCTGGGAACTCTATAAGCTTTGAAAAATCTGTGCTTTTGTGATTTTAAGTGTAAACTTGAAATAAAACAGGCCATCAAGCTATGAATGAAATCAGTTAGAACTATTGGTCTCTCGTCGTACTTTGCTTTATTTGAATATAACACATTTTTCACACACTTTCCAAAAAACTGAAGGAAGCTTTTTGTCTGAGCTGTAAAATCTCAAAAACTGTAATGTAGAGAGTTGTGACAAAGGAAATGTGGATCCAAATACAGCCTTCAATAAAAAAAATAAATAAAAATGTAGTCAGGCAAGGTACAGTACCAGCAAACAAAGTAATCCAAAAGGGTAATCCAAAAACAGATGAAGGGCAGAGCCTACAGCAAACTACCGTAAAACAGTCCAAGATAAGATTAAGGCAAGGCAAGGAAACACAGGTAAACAATGTCCAGCAATAGAGAGAGAGAGTGTGTGTGGATCTTAATGTTCCCTTTTACAAGCTTTCCTATTTCCCACTCATAAAGTAATGATTACGAGCTTGTCGTATTCAAGTGTTTTAATGTCGGAAAGAATAAAATGTAGCATCCCACCGGCTGATAAACCTATAAGCATTCATCGTGCTTTACATGCATTGCTGACAATTCTGGAATTTCAGTCAAATCCATGCTTCTTTCACTGCTTATACACATACAATCTGCTTCACATGATTGTTCATATGTAGCCTACTTTAGTACTACTTAAGTGACAAGATGTAGTTGGGGTGTAGTTGTTGTGAGAACAGCTCTGACAGCAGCAATGTTTGTCCTCTCTGTGTGTGTGTAGTACAGGGATTTTTTATTTTTCTGTAGTGAATTGAAATATAACCAAAAACGCTCCCATTAGAAACTCAGTCTCAGAGATTAAATCTATGGTGGATATGTTTTGTCATCCTGATGAAGGGTCTCTGACCCGACCAATCACAGCTGTGGGGTCAGAGAAAATTCAGAAATAATGTTCACATTCATATAACTAAAAAAAACTCCTTAAAAACATTTGTGCCATGACAGCTCTGGGAGGGATTGGCACGGTATTGTATATGATAATGCAGAGCAAGTGCAGAAAATTGCTAAAACATCCACAACATGCTGCTGTGAGCATGAAAGAGATGCTGCCGCTGCACTTATCACATTTATGAAATAACCCCAATATGGCATCCATGAATCTCCTCGTAGCAGATCTAGACAGGTGGAGCTGGGGAAAGTGGAGGGTTTCTGAAGTCTTCCCGCACTAGCCAAGTAGCTGAATGCTGAGTAGTGAGCTCATTAGCTCGGCTGTGCCACTGATGATGATGTCGTAATGCCAGATTGAGTTTGACCTACACCAGGGATGGGCAGTGTCTTTTAGTATGGCCCGCTGGATCATATTAGACTTGGATGATCAGTTTTAAAACATTTGAAAAGCAAGTCACGTAAAGTTGCTTTCCGTTTATAATGTTAATACTACCTCCAATCAGCAGAGGTCGCTCTAGCCGCTGCTCATATTAATTTCAGCACAGTAGGATGTGCACTCTAATCTAAACATTTGTTAACATTAGTAAATAATAAATGGAAAACTGACCACGAAAACAGTATTTTCCAGTAAAGACGGTAAATAGATTATCTTTTTAACAAGTTCAAGGGGAAACCCATGTTTGGATTGTTTCAAAATCTGTATTTTATTCAGCATCACACCACTGCTCAAACAACAGGGACGCCAGAGTTGCCTCAACTTTCAAAGGTAACATGCACTAGTCAACAAAAGCCAAACAAATGTACAGAGGTCTTTTTTTTATCAGTAGCCAACAGAAAAACTTAAAAGGACTGTTAAAAGGGCTTATTCAAAAAATAGTTCTTCCAAATGGTACCATATAATAACCTGGTATCTGCAGGATTTTTAACATCACATTTAAGAACTTAAATGACCTTTTTCAAGATCTGCACTTCAAATTTCACCCACTTTTGAGTAAGACAGTGTAAAAGGTGTGAAGACGTGGATTAGTAATCTGGCCCCTTGGAATAAAGGAGAAAAAATACTGGTCCTGTCACTATCAAAGTTGCCCATCCCTGACCTACACCATCTTTCAGTTTCACGACGGAACTTTATATTTAAAAAGCTGGATGTTTTAAATATTCAGAGAACAACCTCAAATAAGGCTTTCTTAACTTAATGGGATTATGTTAAGAAATTATAGAACATATTTTAGAACATATTTTTGTCAGTCTGCGCTGTAGGTTTGAGGCGTAAGTATAAATCGATCCTGTGTCCCGGTTTACGCCAATGCAATGAGACTGTGGTCTATAAAGAGGCTCCTAACAGCTCATAAAGCCTCATCTTCCTCCTGACCTCTTGACCTCTGATCGCTGTCTCTGACATGAAGACCTACAGCCAGATTTCAGTCCTCCTGCAGAACTTTAATCCACTTCCAGCAGACACACTTCATCTTCTTTTAGGTAATGGGCATGTTATGGCTCTGCTCTCCTTCTGCTGGCTGACGCTCTGTAATATTTCTCTCTTTCTCTCGGTCTGTTGTCCCTCAGGGCCACAGCGACGCACCGAGGACAGATCATCTTCAAGGACACTCTGGCGCAGCAGCTCTGTGAGCAGGGAGGTGAGGAGCATCTCTGATCCGGAAACTTCAGATGGGTGTTAGAGAAATGACAGAGAGACTAAATATACACACAGTCTGATCTTCAGCATGCGAGGCACATCAAATGACAGAACACACATGCATTCCTATACAGTAACAGTAAAGCTTGTGCTCATAGGCATTCTTACTCAAATCTGAATACTTACTAAAAAACTAAAATCTCTTCATTTGTGCAAGGACAATTGATGCAAACGTTCAACCTGCCAGACACTCTACTCAATAACACACAATATAAGGGCATGAAAGTTTTTCCAGCACTTTCACGTGAAGATTTTAAAGAAATCCATTTCGAGTTTGAAGGGCTTAAAGCTTTGAGTGGTTAAAGGAATTATAAATATCCCAGCAGGACTGAAGACGTGAAATAGAGAAATGGGGCGAATCTCCGTCAGTGATGAGACATGAGCAGATTAACACACGGCTCAAGAGAAGATCTGAGACTGAGAGCCGCTGAAGCTTTAAGAAAGTGAGCGAGGACGGCGCAGACATTTGACTGGCTGATAATGTTTGAGAGCGGTGTGTGCAGATGCGGGGTTAAGGGTTAGCAAGGCAGTGAATAGAGTGTATGTCAGCAGTGTTGTGGCCTCTAGAGAGCTTCCCAACTTCTCCATAGGCATCTTCAAACAATCAGACAAAACCAGATCTGAGATGAATAACACAGCAACATTCAAAGCAAACAAAAGGGTATTCTAAAATCTGCAAGAAAACAATAGTTCAAGGGAAAATTCAGTAGAGTTGTCAGTAGAGAGTTTCAGTCATGCTAAAATACACCGGTATCCAGTGAGCTGAAACACTTGTCTATATGTCACTGTACCGCACCACAGAGAGCAGACATTGACCTTAGTTTACATAGAAATAGACTCGTCATTAACCTGATGCTTTTATGAAGATTTGTGTGTCTGTCCTTGTGAAAAAGGCTACACTGGAAAAAAAAGTGTTCATTATGGAAGCGAAATTCTTTGCTTAAGGTTGAACGTAATGTACTGGGGAAGGGTTTTTTTTGTTTTGTTTTTTTGACACTTACTGAAAATGTATTATGCAGTTTTGTTTTGTTTTTTGTTTTTAATGCAAATAGTTAAACTTCATAGTAATTGTTTGGATGCACAGAAAAGCAGATTGAAAAGATTAACCCTAGCCCTAAGGTTACAATTTACTACAGTGTAATTACACCAATAATAGTGTATATAGTAAATTGTGTATATAATAAAAACATATCATATAATAACATTGTAAAGTTAAGTTTTAGCCACACTTCATTTTCACAAGGGTACGTATGTTTTTATTACATGGTAACCGTGTTTATAAAAGCAAAAGGGACGACAGCAGCAGTTTTATTGTGGATAGTGTGAATCAAATGCAAATATGTAAACAGTTTAAGACTTTAGAGAGACTTATTTGCAGTAGTTTATATTTAGATTGGTGACTGTGATTTCTGTTAGACATAGTGATTCACAGATTCTAAGCTCAGAGTAGGTCTATGCTGAAAGCTTTATATGTTATTGTTATGGAGAAAATGAATGGATTTGTACCAGACTGTTGCATTTTCTTACCCACTGTTTACCATTAGTTTTCGTGCAGAAGGAGGAAAATCATCAAGTGTATGAAAGTGAAACGAGCCAGAAGACTAGCTGAAATGAATAGACAAATGACAGCATGTACCCACAGATAAACACATAAAGGCATGCTGAACAGAGATTATCAGAGCAGCAGAACTTCACTGAGAGGGAGCGAGAGCCGCAGATGACGCTAGTATATCAAAGATTGATATCTGTGACAGGCCGGGATGAGGAAAGGCGACCAGAGAACTCTGCAATTTCCAGCAGCTCCATAAATTAGGGCTTTATGGGACACGCTGGACTCGTATCCCTGAGGATTGATTATCGAAAAGTGACTATAACTCATGGGGGGCGATCAGTGTTGGGCAGAGGAGAGAAGGACGATCAGAAGCAGAGCAGATATACGACAACAGACGCGTGGCCTCTAGATGGAGAGACGCGCTAAAGATGAAAGATGCACCACTGGAAAATAATGTCCTGTGCCTCAGACACCCAAACGCGCCGCTTAATAACACCCAGTGCCAACTTTCATCTGAATGTCCGGCTTTGCATTAGAGAAGTTGGAGAATGAACCGAGGCTCATGGGAAGCGTGGGGCTGTTAAACTGTCAGTGTAAGCCGGTCGCATTAGCACAGATCTACAGGAAGAGCGCCGGAGGTAATTAAAGTTCTTAAGAAAGCGATTGAGGATTAAACTAAGCCTGAAATGAGTGCGACTGTCTGCTGTGTGAACGCCTGATGTAGACAGAAGAAGAGGTCGACGAATGAACAGCAGAGAACGAGAGCAGAACTCCACAGACAAAGATCATGCGTGGGGGAGATTATTACACTCATTGTGTGTGTGTGTGTGTGTCACATCACCTTTATTTATTTAGCATGTTAGCAAATTTATAGTTTTAAACAGGAAAATAGTGTGTCAGTAACACAAATAAAATTTAATCCCACTAAAGCAGCTCTAAAAAGAGAACAACAGTCAGTTTTCCAGATAGTCAGCTCATTGTTGATTCAGTGATGTCATCGGCCAGCTCAGTTCAGTTCCCTTCCAATAGTATCTGTGCCAGGGGCAAAGTCCTGCTGTCCTGGAGAGTTTAGACCGAGCTTGCCTTGCCCCTGGTCTGTGCAATCAAAGCCATAATATTGACAAATATAAAGTGTCCCTAACTAAGCAAACCAAAGGCAACAGCGGCAAGGAACCAAAACTCCATTGGTGAGAGAAAAGGAAAAGCAAACCTTGCGGGTTCAAGTACTGAGGAGCTAAACCATTTAATGTTTTAAAAGTAATCAGGAATATTTTAAAATCTATACAATGTTTGATAGGGAGCCAGTGCAGTGTTGACAGAACCGGGCTAATATGGTCAAACTTCCTGGTTTTAGTAAGGACTCTAGTTGCTGCATTTAAAACCAGCTGGAGTTTGAGGTTACTCCACCCCAAAATGAAAACCAGGAGGCTTGTAACTGTCTCATTGACTGCCAAGTAAACTGTCAAGGTCTAGAAAAGTATGAAATACATTGTGTGAATACTTCCTCTGCCATCAGTGTTTCAACCATAACGTTATGAAGCAACGAGAATTTTTTTTGCACGGAAATAAAACAAAAATAACAGATTTCAACAGTTTGGCATCGTAAGGTCACCATAATTCCACTTGTGAGAGCATCCACTGGATGCACATTCATGTTTGTTTTATTTCCATACAAAAGTATTCTTGTCACTTCATAATGTTACAGTTGAACCATTGATGGCAGATGGAGTACAAGTTGTTGATGTGCAGTTTTAGTTTGTTTATTTTTAGAATCTTGGCACATCCATCCAGCGATATTACAAAATGTGCATAAAAATAGTTGGTTGGAAACATAACGAATGACAAAACTTTCATTTTGGGGTGGAACACCCAATAAAGTATTACAATAATTTAACCTTGAGGTCATAAACGCATGAATTAACGTTTCTGCATTTGACATTAAGAGCAAATGAAGAGCAAATGCAGGTCGCAAAGTTTCATCGGGCTGTGAAGAAATATAGAGCTGAGTATCATCAGCATAGGAGTGAGAGCTTTCTAGTCTATTAAAAATAATGTTGGGGTTGATAGTATCAGTAGATAGAGCAGCACTAATAGAGAGATGCAGCCACGATAGGATGAAAAGAGCAGGTCACTTGTAACTAATGAGAGCAGTCTCAGTACTATGATATGGTCTAAATCCTGACTGGAAATCCTCACAGATAACATTTTTCTCTAAGAGGGAGTATAGTTGTGAAGATACTGCCTAGTATTTACATAGTATTCTTAACAGAACAGGAAGATTTGAGATCGGTCTATAATTAACCAGTTGTCTAGGATCAAGTTGTGTGTTTTTTTTTTTAATGAGAGCCTTAAAAACAGCAAGTTGGATGGTTTCTGGGACATATCCTAATGACACTGATAAATTTATAATATTCAGAAGAGGATCTATGATTCCTGGAAGCACAGGATTTAGATGATATAGTTGGTTTAGGAGAGGAAGTATGATATGTGTCTGTATATATATACGATTATTTCTCTACTGTAGCAGAGAATATATTTGTTCCTCAGTGTATGGTATAGTATAGTATATCTGATATGATATTCTGTTTGATGCCTGTATGGTTATAATTTTCTCTTTGATACAGTATTATCGATCTTGGAAGTAAAGAAATTCATTATGTGTGTTCGTTCAGTGGAGTGCTGTTTGACATGTTAGTAAACAGCGTCAGTGTGATAATAGGGAACATTCACCATGACTGCTGGTAAAATCTGTCTCTTCATCCAAACACTTGATAAGGTTTTAATGCTTGCAGAGGAGGACAGTGAGGAAAGCCAGAGCTGTCACTCCCGTTACCCAGCATTCATAGCACACAAGTCAACAAAACATTGTTGCTGTTTAGTTTCCAGCCTGATCTCATGAGAAACGCTCTGCAAACTGTTTTCCAAAATCACAGTTTGTCCCTCCTGCTACAGGCCAGTACGGACAAGACTTAAATACACACAAGCTGAATAAATATCCAAATAATGATCTGTTTACTTATAAATCAGCTCACCCTGTTTGGATGTTAAATCTGATTATAAAGCTCAGACTTTCTGAAGCATTGAAGGCTGTGAACGTCCAGTCTATGTGCTGAATGAATCTTTCAGTCTGCTTTCTGCCATTTAATCCCATGACTTTTGCATTGATGCAGAAAAACCATGCCTGACTTATTTAACAAATATTTGCATTGGCTCAGCTGACTGCAAAGTATATTCCAGAGCATTAGTAACTGATAACCTTCCTCTGTGATCTTGATTTGTCTGAATGGGAAACAGTCGCAGTAGCGCCACTCAGTGGACGTTTGATTGGAAACTGCAGTTACATTCAGAACTCAACCATTACATTCATCCTCACATTCGCTCATGAGACTTTCACAGTGTGTGTGTGTGTGTGTGTGTGTGTGTGTGTGTGTGAATGAGTTCTGAAAGAAATAGGTCAGCAAATGAAATGGAGCATAGCTGCTTTATCATTATAATGTGATGGATTTTGGGTAAAGATTATATGAGGTTATTGAGGGAAAGACTGACTATATGATTTTTGGTATACCGGTACAGTTCAGAAGATAAAAAGTTTTTTTCCAGAGAAATTAGGGTTTCTGAGTGTAAGGTTTAATGTGGTTAAGTATAGCTAGACGTGTCGGAAGCTTTAGATAAGGAAAGACTGAACGCCAAGCTCAACCGTGAGATTAAAGAAAGCCTGCAATGTTCTCTAAAGAGTTAAAGTCAGTTATAAATGCATTTGTTATGATGTTTCATTAATTCTGTGAAATAGCAAATAGTAACATCTATACATGTATAAATAAGAGTTGATCATTCATTCACACCTGTTGGTCTTTCATACATTTAAATGACTGAGGTTGTAAAAATCTTCAGAACTGATTAAAGTAGCAGACTTTTGTTCATGTGAGATAATGAGATGGTGGTTAGCCGTCAGCAGCTTCTGAAGGGTGTAAGCGGATTCTGGTGAGCAGGAGGATGATATGTAGGAAAAATCAGGAATAACTGCATGATGAATATGTCTGATTTAATGTCCAGTGTTTAGCATAAAAGTGCTGTCAGAAAGAATGGCGTTTTTGACCAAGGGTTCATTTAATTCAGCACCAATTTGGTTTAAGAATAAGTATGATCTCAGTTCTGATTCTTACATTTGGAGCAATAGTCTGTCAAAGTCATTCAGCCAAGAAGTGTATTCACTCAGGGCATTCAATTCTTTAATGAAAACAGTCTGGAGCAACAGCTCTTTTAGATCAGTATATGGATCATGCGATTAGACTCAAATATTTTAGGGTCCGGTTTACTGCTGAATGGGAGTATGTGTTATTCGTTTTGAGATTACAACAGAGCACAGAACTTTTGAACTAACAAAAAAATCAAAGGAATTATTCCTTAGTTACCTTTATTAAAGAAAACATTTCATTCTCCATCTAAAAATGTCCACAGCGAGCTGTACTTGATTTTTTCATAGTTTTGTCACAGTATCCAGACACCACAGACGGAGAGAAGTAGGAGTGTTAAATGCCCCTACATTAGTAATATTTTTGTTGAAGTACGAGGTAAAGACTCATGGGAGTGACATTGTCCTAGTTTTTAGGTAAAGTACAGAGAAAACCGTTACCCTTAATATAGAGCTGTGAGACAGATCATTAGAGTCATTTTGTCAAAATCAACCCTGACAGTGAGATCAGGACCCTGACGATCCTCAGCTTCCTGACTGTCACGATCTATGTTTAATGTTCATGTGTTCTACCATGTCTTTGTTTATATGTGCCATGCTCCTTTTGTATCCGCC
>JAUMHE010000071.1:68176-82004 GCA_032359235.1 Enteromius mattozi | reverse complement strand
CGTCTATGTCTGTGTATTTATAGTGCCTTAGTTCAAACCTTATTTGTCGAATCGTCAAGTGTCTAATGTGTTTGCATATGCTTTACCTTTTGTACCTTGTCCAAGTCATTGATTAAAAGAACCACAGTTTCACAGATTTCTACGTGTTTGAGTTTCATGCCAGAGTGCAGACGTGACAGTACGATTTGACCCACAAAAATGGATTGGATGGCCAGCTTCCTCGAACTGCAACGGCGGGACCTGCCGTTTGGAAAATTCACGGATGAATTTTGCCAGCTGGCGCGGGTGGCCAATCTCCCAGAGGAGGACATCGTCCAGTTTTTCCGGCTCGGGTCCCGGCGATACCTCCTTGAGGATCTCCCTGACAGCGCGGGACAGAGCTGGCGAGATGTAATCCTCCAGTGCCTGAGAGACTACTTCGGCCGAGCTGAGCGCCGCCCACCCGCTTCCTCTCCGTCGGCGGAATGCCGATCCTCCCCAGAGCCGGAGCCAGAGCCACAGCCAGTGATCACGCTGCCAGAGCCACAGCCAGAGTTCACGCAGCCAGAGCCAGAGCCAGAGCCACAGCCCGAGTTCACGCTGCAAGAGCGCCCTCCAGAGCCAGTGCCACAGCCCGAGTTCACGCTGCCAGAGCCAGAGCCACAGCCCGAGTTCACGCTGCCAGAGCCAGAGTCTGCTGCGCTGCAAGAGCGCCCTCCAGAGTCTGCTGCGCTGCAAGAGCGCCCTCCAGAGCCAGTGCCACAGCAGCCAGAGTTCACGCTCCACGAGCCACAGCAGCCAGAGTTCACGCCGCACGTGCCACCACAGCCAGAGATAGCCCTCGAGTCACCACAGCCAGAGACCACGGCAGAAAGGGGGTCTCGTGGAGTCCCACCCCCCCACCCACTGGAACCAGCATGGCCGGGGCGTCCCTCGACCTTACCTCCGGCCTCCGAAGCCAGAACTCCATTGCGGTCCTACGACCCATCGGCTGCACGGTGGGCACTGGTTCCCTCTCCTCCTTCGGTGCCCATCAGTCCCCTAGCTACGCCGGGCTCGATCGCCCCCTCGTCTCTGCCTGGGTCGGTCGGAGTCCATCCCTCGCCTGGGGACTCCACTCCTACGGCTGCGCCTCGTCCCTCCGTCCCTGGGGCTCGGTCAGGTGCCTCCCTCCCTACGGCCTCGCCTTGGTCCTCTCTCGCTCCGGCTCCGCCATGGCCCTCCGGATCCCCTCATCCGTGTCGGTCACCGGCACCACCCATTCCGCCTTGGCCATCCAGAGCCTCGCTGTCGGCCTGGTTCTTCGGCCCCCTGTCAACGCCTACTTCTCTGCCCCGCTTACCAGGACGCCCGCCCCCCCCTCCCCTGGAGGATGGATTTAGGTGCGAGGACGCACCTTCCGGGAGGGGAGGTGATGTCTCGATCTATGTTTAATGTTCATGTGTTCTACCATGTCTTTGTTTATATGTGCCATGCTCCTTTTGTATCCGCCCCTGCCCATGTATAGCGTTTCCTGTCCTTGTTTAGTTCATTGTGTTAATTAGTGTCCAGCTGTGTCTCGTCTATGTCTGTGTATTTATAGTGCCTTAGTTCAAACCTTATTTGTCGAATCGTCAAGTTTCTGTGTTTGCATGTGCCTCACCTTTTGTACCTTGTCCAAGTCATTGATTAAAAGAACCACAGTTTCACGGATTTCTACGTGTTTGAGTTTCATGCCAGAGTGCAGACGTGACACCGGCCATCGATTACAAGCTTTAAGATCACTGTAAAATCAGTGCTAAAGTCCTCCAGGATCATTCTTCTGACTTGCAGAATGAAAGGGAGCAAAAGATAGAGCAATATGAGACATACTGTAGGGTCAAATGCATAGCAGCTGTCATTGGAGAAAAATGTTTGACTGATCAGTGATTGAGAAACATAACATTCCAAAAAGCTCTATAATGAAGTCTTTTTATGTTTGCAGACTTCTTTGTATTGATTACAGTTAAAGAGCATTAAATGTTCACTCCATGTACTGCATATTTATTAAAATAATCCTTACCAGACTTTCTCCTTGTATCTTATTTATTTAGAAGTCTTTAATTAGAAATGTCTAATGTGAAAGATGTTTTTGTTTTGTCTCCTTAAGCTCCCACTGAATCTCCTCTTCGGCCCAGTCTAGGTGAGTAAAAGCATCAGCAGACAGCTGTGTGCTGGCATTCCTCCTCCTCACTGCTCCTCACTATGCTCCTGTCTCTGTCTCTGTCTCTGATGTGAAGCCGTGGTTCATGGTGATCACGCTGTTCTCCGGGACGACTTTGAACACAACACACAAGAAGAGCTTAACCTCAATATTTGGTGAGTAACACACGTCTTCCTTTGAGTCGTTTACGTGGCTGCTTTCATTTTCATGTATGATATTTTGCATTGATGCCATATGGAGAGCTAAAAGATGTGCTGATTGTGGTTCTCTCACAGGTCAGACTGCAGTAACTGTGAGGTTGGAGAGCAGTGCGGTGCGCTGATGCACGGAAAAGCAGTGACGTTTTGTGAGCCCTTTGGACAGAGAGAACTGGTAATTGTCTTTTACAGAACAGATGTAATCGAATGAAAAACAGCAGACTTTGCCCTGATGGACTGGACTTTGACAAACAGCAGGCAGTGAGTTGTGCTTCTGAAACCAATAGATGCACTCCTGCCCATCCAAGACTCCTGCCAAACTCCTCAGAGTGAATTAAAGCCGGTAGAATGTCCATCGAAATAAAGTGTGAGCAGATATTAAGCAGACAATAAATAACACGTTAATGACTGCTAATTGACGTGTAGTTGCAAACTTACTGATTGATTACAAAGTTAGTAGAATTACTAAAGTGGACTATCAAACTAAAGTGTTACACAAGAAAATAAAACACACACACACATTAAAGACTGCTGTGTAGTTTCGCAGTGCTGTGTTCACATTATTCCTGTGTGAATGAAGTGAATCAGTGAATAGGCTCATGTTTTTATTGTCTCTTTTAGACTACAGTGGCTCTGAACACGAGCACAGCATCAATCCTGCAGTTTGCGTTTGGTAAGTGTCACCGTTCTTCTGCGGTTACTGTATGATTCTTCAGCTCCTGCAGCCACTGGTATACAGCCAAATACTTAGCAAAGAATGATGCATTTTTTGACTTGTTTTCCAGTTTTCTTGTTTCCTGAAAAATGTGACAAAATTAAGTGAGTTGAAAAAGAATATATTTCATGCCAATGGGCTAAGAAAAATAACCTTCTTTTACCTTTCAATTAAGTTTATTTTTCTGACCCCATTACCATATATTTATTTGTTGTTGTTTAAAGCGAATACTTTTTTTATATTTTTCAGAAAACAAGTCTTCTTATGTCATTTTGCATCTGTGAATGTATCTTGATTAAAGAATGCTTAGATATTTTTACTAAAATACTTAGCAAATCAGACTTAGCTGTATGTATTTTTCAGTATGAAGTTATGAAGTCAAGTGAATCCATTCTAATGTGTGCCGTTTTTGTGTGTGTGTGTTTGTGTTGGTTGTTCAGGGTCTGGTTCTTGTCGGTTCAGTTACTCAGACCCCAATATCATCATCTCCTGTGGTCTGAACTCCTCTGATGACTGGATCACCTTGGAAAAAATCAGGTTTTACTTTATTTTAGGAAATAGCTCCAACACGTTCACAGTATTACTGTAACCTTTATGTAATAACGCCATGAGCAGTGCTATAAAAAATAATTTAAGATAACATATGTCTGAATGAACGCTTCAGTTTTCAGTGTTTTTATCAAATGTGTTGTGTCCCGCAGGGCTCCCACCAACAGCAGCACAGTGGTCCATCTCCTACCGTTGCCTCCAGGCTGTAAAGGAGAGGCCATTCATCTGCGCTGGAGTCAGGAGCCGGCCGTGGGGCCCGATGGTTATGAGTCCTGCTGGGGCCTCGATAACATACTGGTGCTAAACACGGCCAACCGGCCCCCGCTGCTGGAGGACAGCCTGGACCCTCTGGACACGGCCAACTGGCTCTTCTTCCCTGGAGCTACAGTAAAGGTGCATGACCAAATAATGTCATCCAGCAAACTAGAAACCATCCCATGTGAAGAAGCTCAAAACGAGTGCTTATTATGAAAATAATGTACTTTTCAATAAAGTACTAAAGTGTGAACTGAATGTAATGTTTTCTGATGTTTAGTTGCATGTTAACTGCAACTGAACCGAGATGTGTTAAAGACTTAATTTATATTAAATGCAATTAGCAGAAACGTTAATGGGCTTTTTGACCCACTTAAGTAGGACTTCAGTATTTATACTGTATGTAATTCATACTTTGAAGTATGGTTAAAGTTACTGCTGAATGCGCTGACAAGTATTTATGATAAACTAAAATATACTTTATTCATATTCAAACTTGAGTGACTTATTTAAATAAGTCACAAAGTAAAGTGCTATTATGATGGGTCAGAACACAAGGCCGCAGCTTTGACAGGGTCATTTCTTACAGCAGCCCTGCGAGTGTTTACCAGCACACACTAGCAGATAGGTCTGTTCCCTGTAAATGACTCAAGACAGAGGCTGTCATTAATGTCTTCTCCATCTGCCTGTTTTCATGCAACATGGAGATTTCAGTTTTGTCAGAAGCATCTGTAGCACTGAAACACTTCCTCTCGATTCATTTGCCAGCACGCTTGTCAGTCAGAGGGAAACTCCTTGTACTTTCATGGTGGAGAGGGGTTCGAGCACAGCTTCGCCTCTACTCGAGACGTGGACCTGCACCGTGAAGAGGGACGCAGCTATTGGGAGGAAGACTTTGAGAGTCCTCTGAGTGGGTGCGTCTTACAACTGTCAGCAGATAAGATTGGGATTCGTGCTAATGGAGTACTTTTGTGAAGTAGTATTTTACCAGTAGTTAGATCAGTCAGTAGACTAACATGTAGTCATACACTGAGGTGTAGACATTTCAGTTTTGATATCTTGCATCTCTCTAGATAAACGTGATCTCCAAAAGCAAACATTTGGGTTACTAACAGGTGTATCAGATGCTGTTCTCTGCAGCAACAATTTCTTGTAGACCAGAGTATGATATGATTGTAAGTGCTGTGTGTGTGACCTGTAGATGGGAGGTTGATGGAGCAGTGAACGGAGTTCAGTGTGGAGAGGTGGAGTCTGGATCTTCACTCGTCTTTCTTAAAGATGGAAAGAGGAAGGTGTGTACACCGTATCTTAACACCACCGCCTACGGAAACCTGCGCTTCCATTTCACCATGGGTATGACTTATACTTTTACATGGATATTATGTTGAAGCTGATATTTGTTTAGTGTCTGATTTCTCTGTTTTCATTGACTGATCTCTGTGTCTTCATTGTATGATCTCTCTGTTCAGTGTCTGATCTCTGTGTATCCATTGTCTGATCTCTGTGTTCAATGTCTGATCTCTGTGTTCAGTGTCTAATCTCTTTGTTTTTAGTGTCTGATCTTTATGTGTTCAGTATCTGATCTGTCTGTGTTCGGTGTCTGATCTCTGTGTATTTATTGTCTGATCTCTGTGTTCAGTGTTTGATCTCTTTGTTTTTAGTGTCTGATCTCTGTATGTTCAGTGTCTGATCTGTCTGTGTTCAGTGCCTGATCTCTGTGTATTTATTGTCGGATCTCTGTGTGTTCAGTTTCTGACCTCTCTGTGTTCAGTGTCTGATCTCTGTGTATTTATTGTCTGATCTCTGTGTTCAGTGTCTGATCTCTTTGTTTTTAGTGTCTGATCTCTGTGTTCAGTGTCTGATCTCTTTGTTTTTAGTGTCTGATCTTTATGTGTTCAGTATCTGATCTGTCTGTGTTCAGTGTCTGATCTCTGTGTATTTATTGTCTGATCTCTGTGTTCAGAGTCTGATTTCTGTGTGTTCAGTATCTGATCTCTCTGTGTTTAGTGTCTGATGCCTGTGTGTTCAGTTTTTGATCCGTGTGTTTTCAGTGTCTGATTTTTAGTGTCTGATTTCTATGTGTTCAGTGTCTGATCTCTCTGTTCAGTGTCTCTGTGTGTTCAGTGTCTGATCTCTCTGTGTTCACTACAGGGGGTGGAGACTGCGATCCTGGAGAATCCAACAAGAATAACGTGGTCCTGTTTGGTCGTTCAGAGGGCAGGAAAGATCGTGTGCTTCTGGACATACTTCCATACTCAGCCTACAGGGTAGAAACCTAATACAGTCCATAGGCAGATTTAGGTTACATGATCATTTTCAGCAGTTGACATGTTCTGTTCAAAATCTATCATATAACTCTTTCCCTTATTTCTTTTGTGATTTTCTGTGTCATGTTCCCATCTGTATACACCTTGATATCTCATGACTTTCTCTTGCAGACTCCTACAGTCATCTCAGTTGGTTTGCCCACAGAACTTCAGACTCCAGCCACTCAGTTTTGTCTAGAGCAGAAGTTTCATGCTGGAGTGAACCATCATGTTTGGGCTGTGGACTTCCTGCAGCTGCTGCCGGTGCTGCCTGGAGCAAACACTCACTTGGTGCAGTTCTCAATCAACCTCGGGTGTGGAGCCTATCAGCCTGCCAACAGGTGATCAGTTCAGAAAACAGTGATGACCCAAAATCATCAATTACTCACGCTCATGTCATTCAAACCTGTGTGACTTCTTCCTTCTGTTGCTCATAAAATAAGACATTTTGAAGAAAACTGGGGTCCAAACAATAGTGGACAAAACAACACTGAGATATCATTCAAAACATCATCTTTTGTGTTGGCAATTACATTTAGGAAAGCCAAATTATGTCAATAGAATAGAATAGAATAGAATAGAATAGACTTTCTATTGCCACAAGAACAGCAAGAATGGTGGAAGTTGTAGTTTGTGTATCTTTGTGTTTGTATGCAGCAATGACAGTGTTTTTAGTTCAGAAACAGTAGTCAGTACAGATACAGGAAAAGACAAGATTCAGAACATGTACTGTTTAAAATAGATGAATTAAAGATGGTTCTTCTACTTCTTCTTCTTCTTCTGTTCCTGCATATGTGAATCTCACAGTGTCAAACTGGAGTTCTCAACCAATCACGGTCGCTCCTGGTCTCTTCTGCACACTGAGTGTCTTCCTGAACTGTGTGCCGGATCACATCTGCCTCACAGCAGCATCTACTCCTCAGAGAACTACAGCGGGTCAGTCACTGCGTCTGTCGGACGCTTTCAGAAATCCCTATGGTGTGTTATGTTAACAGTTTGGTTTAATCTCTGTGTTCCTGTAGCTGGACGAGGATCACGATTCCTCTGCCCAACGCCGCGCTCACAGACAGCACTCGCTTCCGCTGGAGACAGACTGCTGTGGGAAACAGCAACATGTGGGCGATTGACAATGGTAAGAGCTGTTCATTCAACATACAGCTCATATTAACACATTACAATCAAACCCACGGAGCGTGATCAGCAAATTAGACAGTGATTTTGAGCCAAATCATGATCAGAGAATATGGCGATGATATGGTTGTTGTTGTTTCAGTGTATATTGGGCCGTCCTGTTTGCGTTTCTGCTCCGGTAGAGGACACTGTTCACGCACGGGCTGCAAGTATGAATGTCTTTTAATCAGAACTGCAGCGAAACACTCTTCACACTGTGAAAACACCAACATCTTATGAATGTTTTTTTTGTTGTTATTTCGGATTTCTTTAGGTGTGACCCTGGTTTCAGCGGTCCGGCGTGTGAGCTGGCGTCTCAGACTTTCCCTGCGTTTCTGTCCGAGAGTTTCTCCAGCGTGAGGCTGTCGTCCTATAACAGCTTCTCCTCTCTGCGGGGGGCAGAGGTCAGCTTCGCCTGTGGGGTTTTGGCCAGTGGAAAAGCCCTGGTCTTCAACAGGGACAGTAGAAGACACATTGTTACGACCCCCCTGGACAGTTCACAGGCCAGGTACACACACATACATACATTTTTATGTTTTATGGGGACTATCCCTAGGCATAATGGTGTTTCTACTGTACAAACAGTTTTTTCAATCCCTTTACACTAACCCTACACCTAAACCTCTCACATAAAGCTACAGACATTTTTAAGTTCTTAATAAAGCATTGTTTAGTATGCTTTTAGTGCTATTTTGATTATGAGAACTCATTAAACACATTTATGTTGTTATACCAGTGTAATACCCCAGTCATTATACAAATTTGTGTCATAAATCGCATAAACATGCACACATATAAGTACCATTGCTCAGACATTTGCACTTTATTGGGGCCTTTTGGTATTATAAGTATAAGAGAGCATCAAAGATTAATCTTTATCACTTTTATTTATCACTTCAGTCAGAAAGGTACTATTGCTTCTATTGGTGTCACCTTGATAGTATTACTTGAAAATGAGCCCCAGGTTTGTTTCCTTCTCTATGGCAGGTATCTTCAGTTCACGCTGAGGCTGGGCAGTCGCAGCACGTCCAGCTCCTGTCCTGCTCCTGACCAGCCAGGTGAAGGAGTGCTGCTACATTACTCCTCAGATAACGGCATCACTTGGACGCTGCTGCAGCATTACGCTTATCAGGGCTTTCATGAGCCCAGGTACACTGCCCTGAACACACACACCTCTGCTGGACCTTACTGCGGTCATGCGGAGTAGTATGACATATCTTCTTCTGCAGTGTGTCAAGCACATGAGTTAAAGCGGTCAGATGACAGGTTTTTAAGTTTTCCTTTATCCTTGGAATGTTATGAACTGTTTGTGCTATATATAAGATCTGTAAATTCACAAAGATTAAAGTGTCAAACCCAAAGCGATCCATGCCTTCCTAAAACGCTTCATTTAAACACGCCTCCACATATCTATGTCTCTAGAGGGGAAGAGTTGCATAACACTGCCCAAATGTTTACGCAAAGAAAGGAGTAGCTTTTATTCTCGCTGTAGTACTGTTACGTAGAGACGTTGTGTGTTTCCAAATATGGTAAGGGTCATACCATTTCCGTCACATGCTTAAGGTATTCAGCCAATCACAGTGCACTGAATAACAGGCCAATCAGAGCACAGCATGAGCTTTGTAAAAATTGACATGTTTGAGAAAGGCATGGCAGAGAGGAGCAATATTACGTGGAAAATAATGTGTTTTTGAACTCATAAACGGCGTAAACACATTGAATTACACCAAATACACAAAATAATGTTCTTTTTATTGTCGCCATATGCGTCATATGTTATTAATATATGTTGTGTGATCAGCTCCTCTGCAAGTGTTGATTGTTCGACTGAATTCACTCTTTCTAGGATCGTTTCTGTGGAGCTTCCTCCTGGGGCCCGTAAATTCGGGGTCCAGTTCCGCTGGTGGCAGCCGTACCACTCGGGTCGCGGACAGGACGTCTGGGCTCTGGATGAGATCAGCATGACCTCGGTCCTCTTCAACATCATCAGCCTGGACTTCAGTAACGTCTTAGATGTGACTCAGAGCCTGGGCTTCTATCTAGGGAACGTGCAGCCATACTGCCAACATGACTGGACCCTCAGGTACCGGCCTCATGTTCATTATTAGCTAAGACTTCAGTCTGCGATCATTGAAGCATCAATGTTGAATATAGTTAGGGTTACAGAGACAGGAAAACTATATCATGATCCTAACCGATTAATCGGATTTGTGCTTTACTCTTTTCATGATTTTTCTGGGATTTAGAGATTTGGAGAACATCCATACTATAAAAGCCGCTTTTTAAGGAACCTTTTAATGTGCAATAAAAACTTTTATTAATTCATTAATATTCTTAAGCTCAGATGTCACAACCCACCCAACTACAGTCTCACTTGACACCAGCTTCCAAGAACAAAAAAAGCTCTGTTTCAGATCCTGAAGTTCGTCACCATTTGTCAGACTAGAGACAGTAAATTGCTTTTGTATTCAATGCAAAAGCAAACAGAATATTTCTGCAATTAATAATGCATTGAAATCCAAACTGCATCAGTGTTTCCCTTCAGGCGCCCTCTGAAATGAAAGTGTAAACCACAATGATGTAAATGTTTGCTCAGTTTTTCAGGCGATCATGGCTCGGCCTCCAGTATCCGCTATGTAGAAACACAGTCCATGCAGATTGGAGCGTCCTACATGATCCAGTTCTCGTTGGTCATGGGCTGCGGACGCGAACCTTCTCCTCACATCGACACTCAGGTCCGGCTCGAGTTCTCCACCAATCACGGCTTGACCTGGCATCTCGTCAGAGAGGTGAGAAAACCTAAGTATTCTCTGATGTGGCTTGTTTTCACTCAGAGAAAAGTGCTTAAATGCACATACTGTAGTGTTGCCGTATGTTTGGAGAATGATGTAATGATTGAGCACAACAGTATACATTCAAGTACTGACAGTACCACCATCTGATACTGCCTCTGGGTCCTCCCTCAGAAACCTCAGCCTTAGTGTAAGGATCGTAGACTCAATCTGAAGCACTGCAGTGTAGTCAGAGTATAGATGACGACCCATGATTCCTCTTGTCTCCACTGTGAGGTTAACCTGTGTTTCTGCTGGTTTGTGGGTAATAGGCCTGTCTCCCCGGCATGCCCAGCTGCTCCGAGTTCACTGCGTCCAGCGTCTATCATCCGTCTGAGTTCACAGACTGGAGACGCATCACACTTCCACTGCCGTACAAGACCTGGTGAGACACAAACACCGCCAGCAGCGCACTGGAGCAAGACAAACATTACATTATTTGACATGTGTATACATTTGACTCTTTTTATAACTAGAATACTACTATCATAAAGAGATGTTAAAGTCTCCTATTATATTGCAAACAATACACGGCAAATATTTCAAGAGGATAAACACCAAAGGCATTTTCCCATGACCTGTTTTCTCATATTTATGGCAGTATTTCTGGTCATATGCAGCTTCGTAGACTGTTTTCTGACTGTAGGTCGAGTGCGACGCGCTTCCGATGGATCCAGAATTACTATCAGGAGCAGGACGAGTGGGCTCTGGATGATATTTACATTGGACAGCAGTGTCCTCAGATGTGCCGTGGACACGGATGGTGTGACCACTGTCACTGCAGGTCAGGCGCGCTCTGAAACTTTTGATCAAGTATCTCGGTAACACTTTACAGTACGGATGCACAAATACTGTGTGCAAACCTCATGAAGAACTAAACCATTTATTAATGAATACTAATGAGCGTTCTGTATGATTCAGAGATAGAAGTAATCAATTAATTGCTATTAGTTAAATGTGTCAAAATACATATTCAATTAACTAATAATGTAAATTCATATTTTAATTACCACAGTGGTCAAAGATATCTACTTTAACTTCCAGTTGTCTATTTGATTTAATCATTAACTAATAATTTGCAAAGATATCATTATGTTATGACTCTACTTGATTCATAGATTATCTGTGCATTAGTCAATTAATTAATTGATTAATGCATATTAGAGCCACAGTGTTGTAAAGTGTTACCAGTATTTTCCATTTATAACATCAAAATATCTTAGGAACAATAATTTACTGGGGAAGAAGAATGCTTTAAGGAATTAAGACTTATTTTCACAGACTGTATTTTTAATATGAGCTGTTTTGTCTGACTGCACGTTTTTTTAGTTGTTTTAATTAAATTAGAAATCTGTAATATGCAGCAAGACCATTAAAATATGCTTGTGTTAATAAAATACGATCTATGAAAAGAAATATGAATATCTTATTCAGTGTTGGGTGGATATTTTCTTGGTTGTGGGGTTTTATTCTGGACAGCAATTCAAACCAGTTTAATTAAAAACGATTTAGCAGTTTGTTTGTTTTTTTGAGTTTTCATCATAATTTAAAGCTCTTCACACCAGGATCTGTAATGAAGCGTCTGTATCACAGCAGACACAACCCGAGGGATTCACTCACACTGTTTCATAACGTGAACAAACGCTGTGTTTCCAGTCTGATCGTAAAGCAGACCCTGACCCCAGAGCGTCCGGCTCACAGATTACAGCCGTCAGTCAGACTCGCTGCTTTATCAGCGCACGTAAATGACATGAGCTGATGCACCTCGAATGGCTTTCATTGCTTTTCATTTCAAACTGGAAACTGTATTGATGACTATTTTCATTGTAAATTCATTATTGTAAATATTATTAGGGATAAAATAACCAGAGCTTTTTGGGGGTTTTTGGGTTATCATTTTTGATAGGAGTGCTGACAAATTATTAACCGCGTAGAAAATAAAAGTGTATTTTTTTGTTTGCGTAATATATGAGTGTGTACTACTTATTATATACACAATATATATTGTGGAAATATTTACATGTATCTGCATGTCTATATTTATATTCATATAAAATATTATAAATATATTATTTTTTTATATCTATACATGCAGATGTGTGTATAATAATATATATAATAATTATAGACAGCACACACACATATGTAAACAAAAAAAAAGTATTCTGGATGTGATTCATCATGATTGATCATTTGACTAATTTCAACTTAATTTAGCATTTTATCATTACATCACAAATGTATATTTTAATTTCAGTTTTTATTCATTAGATATTCGTTAAAACATTATTTAGAATTTATTATTATTTAGAATTATTTATTATTTACAGAATCCCTATAGTGATAAGAGAAACCTGAATATTTGTGAATATGTCCTAATATTCCTGTTTACACTATCATGTATGTCTGTCTCAGTAATTTCAGTGCTTGTGGAAAATATTTATGATGAAGCACAAATAGCGAGACATACAGTGGTGCTAGTAACAGTGCAGCTTTCATGTGAGGTATTAGCTAATTAATATGAAATCATTTAGTGCTTTATTTGATGTATTCTACTTTTATATTCTTTGTCAAACTGATTCTTACGGTGGATGATCAGTGTGATCGAGACGCTGACTGTGAGCTCTTCTCGGGTGGCTCAGGGTCAGATGAATGTGACGGCTCAAGGCAAGCGGGGATGATTTGTTGGGTCACTGCGTCCAGCGGAGGCTCGTGAATCAGGGTCACAGGTTTGTTCTGTTCCAGGTGTGATGAAGGCTTCACGGGCTCAGACTGCCAGCCGCTCAACACTCTGGCCTCCAGCGTGCTCTCAGACTTCGAGTCCCAGGAGACCCTGATGTCAGCATGGCAGGAGGTGACAGGAGGAGAGATCGTGCCGCCCGACCAGGGCTGTGGGGTGGTTTCCTCCGGGTCCTCTCTGTACTTCAGTAAGGTACGATGACAGCCATGATGCAGGGTTACGGCTAGACTCTTTCTGCTTGTTTTGCTTCTCCAGTCTCCCTTTCGTTAGGGATGTCTGTATTGTATTTGTATTTGGCTACACTTTATTTAGTTTTCTGAGAAGGCAAACACTTCAACAAATATGAAGCACAGTACAAACAACACACTTTCAAAACTTTGGCTCTTTTTTTAATAACTTCACACACAAATCCAAGAACTGCACACAAACTGCAAAACACCTCACATCTCTTGCAAAAAGAAGCACTGCATTCAAAATATCACAAACACACATTTGCAAAATCCTTAATCCATAATATTAACTCCTGTTAGATTTGTGTGTGTTAGAAAGAGAAGTGTGTTTTGTGTTTCGCACAAAGTGTTTATTGAAAGCTAATTAATGTATAGTTTTACAGATTTGGTGTGTGCAACGAAAGACTTTGTGTGTGAGCAGGACAGAAATAAGTACACACAAAATAATGTAAAAGATAAATATCTGTAAGGTCCAGGTTTATTTTCCCGGATGCTGCACGTCTCGCTTCCCAGCGCTTCTGTTAAAACACCTCAGTGCTCCCAACTTTGGTTTCTAATTCTACTTTTTATGTTTAACTCGTTTAAATCTGACTCCATTTTTACATTCTCTGAGATTACAATTACAATGCTAAATTTAGATGTTTTTTAGTTATCTTAATTTTGAGACTTGATTG
>JAUMHE010000071.1:20177-37851 GCA_032359235.1 Enteromius mattozi | reverse complement strand
GCCCACTGCTCCGGGTGTGTGTTCACGGTGTGTGTGTGTGTGGTTGTTCACTTCTCACTGCTGTGTGTGTGCACTTGTATGGGTTAAATGCAGAGCACAACTTCCTAGTATGGGAAACCATACCTGGCCACATGTCACGTCCTTTCCTTTCCTTTTCCTTTTCCTTTCCTCTGAATGCTCTTGTAAATGTGCACGGCTCTCAGAAACATCACTGCACAAAATGCTGCTAAAGTTAAAATTCATTTCATGTGACCCGACAAAACAAAAAGAGTATAATGCCTTCACCCCAAAAATCATCCGTCACGATACTGAATGATGAAGAAAGAGAGAAAACTAGTGATATTCCAGTGGAAATGACTGCAGGCTAATTATTCATAATTCAGGTCTTGAATGATCTGTAGATTATAAAGCTGCTGCAGCACAAACGCTATTATGGACATGTTTTAGTTTACTTACTCTCACACGAGCGGCTGGGAAATACTTGAATGAAAAATAGTTGCCATGGCGACACTGACAGCGGCCTTATTAACGAGTAAGAGAAATGTAAGATGCTGTATTTTCATATAACAGGCATTATCACTATATTTAGATTACAGGATGAGCCTCCGCTGTCTCAGTGCTGTGCTTTTGTTCTTTTCTCCTTTCTTTTACTCTCATTTTTCTGACACTTTAAAAGCATTGGTGACTCAAAGTATGACTTTCATATTTTCTAAGATTTATTATTGAGTCTTTCAATGGTCGACTGTGAGAGTTCAAGCAGTTAATCGCTCCTCTCAGTATTTTATATTTCTCCATTTTTTAATACTGAAGTCCATCAGAGTGATTTGATAAGATAATATACTGTACTCCAAAAATAACAAACTCTTTCTAAAAGAACTTTAATGTTAGACCCTTAGCCTCATATTCATGTGCTCTGTGTCGAAACGTTACATAAAGAGTAGTTTCAGTGTTCAGGGAAACAAGTGTTGATGAAAAACACATGATCTGAAGTGAAAAAGTGAAGCTTATTTTTACTTTTATAGTATAAAACATCCATTCAGGTAATTAATAAAACAGGGCAATATATGAGAATACACAACACTATAGGGGTTATGAAAGCAGTTCACATGCTGCGTTCATCCAATCACAAACATGCAAATAAAAGCGTTTACGGTTAAACATCTAGAACCGGCTGTTTAGAGTAAGTTCTCTTCAAGACTAGTCATAACTTTTTATATTCAGTTACAAAAAGGTAGACTGGTCTGATCTGAAATTTGACTGATTTCCCCTTGTCTAGTTGGTCAGACTTTTTTCAGTTTTTTAACACATTGTGGCTATGTAAGTCAGTATACACTGTACGATTTCTCTTGCTGTACGAGTAAATCACATGCAATGTCAAGCCAGAGCTCAGGATTGATGTGCTCGCTCTATGTGTCTGATTACCGAGATAAACTTGACTACTCACTCTACACGAGTGAAACCCTAACCCTAACCCTAACACGTCAAACATTGCTGAACCCAGACGTCACGTCAGAGATTCATCCAGCCATCTGACTGACTCTACACTTACAAAGAGTCAAACGAAATCAGATGGAAATCCCACAATGTATGCTGGCATCATACAGATAACCTTGGATTACAAATAAACAGGGTTAACACAGGTAAAGTATGTGTGAAACTCTTAGAGTGACCCAGGATTAACTAATTCTTATGTGAAAAGCCCTTGATTGCTCACAGACAGTAGGTAATCAGGTCACATTTACAATCAGACTTTGAAAACACCCAGGTTAGTTGCATAAGCCATGTTTGGCTACTGTGTTAAGACGTAAGAACTAGTCTGACCAGCTAGCAGTTAGCCAAGAGCTAATTAATCAAATTTTTCATATACAAATCAGACTAATCTGTTTTTATGTAACTGACTTCAGTTATGACCAGTATTGCAGGGAAAGTGTAGGACTAGTCTAAGCATTTTATGCAACCGGCCCCAGAAGACAGTTCTGCAGGGACACAGACAGACGACAGTGATAAACCACGTATAACCATATCCAGAAACCAGCAGATGAGTGGAGAAACACAGAAACATCTGTCCATGAAGACCAGATGATGTCTGATTCTGAACCCTATTTCTGCTCATCATTTTCATGAGACCTGGTCAATTTAGGTTTTGTCTTTTTCAAAAAGAAACTTTTTCAAAGTGGGATGATGTTTTTTTATTTGTCTTTTTTCAACCCTTTTTTAACTTCAAGGTCACACGGCTCAAACAAAATAAATATATGAAGCAAGTAACGTCTCTGCGGTTAGAAGTGCTGTATTTAGTGTTATTGTAAACAGAACTAGCCTTTCAGTAGAGTATTTTTACACTGCTAATGTTTGTGTAGCGACATTAAATTTGTCCTGTTTACGGTATTATTTTGACACTAATTGCTCTTTAGATCACATTTACTTAGACTAAGGGTGTTGGCGGACATGGTTTTAGACAGCGAGGTATAATTACACAGCGTGCAAAATGACTGCTTATTCTTGGGGGGAAGTGTTTCAGAAACTGCTTTTAGAGGTAAACAAGTGATGTCGTGCAGTAGTTTAGTTTAGACTAAACAACCAGAGTAAACCATTAGCATTCAACACCACAACATAACGCAACTAAAAACCAACTGAGTGTTCTCTGTTGTACTTGTTTTGTGTATAAATGTGTGTTTAAATGTGTTTAGTGAGAGAGTGTGAGTGTGTGTGTGTATGTGTGTGCGTGCGCGCGCGTTTGTTTGTTTGTGTTAGTGTGTTTAGTGAGTCTGTGTGTGTCTGTGCGTTTGTTTGTTTGTGTGTGTGTGTGTAAACTCTTTTTCACAACACATAGTTAAGTCTTGTTCAGACTTTCAGCCCAAATCTGATTTTGTGCATATCTGGATGGAATCTGATTTAGGCGTCTAACTGTCCACACACAGTTTATCGCAACTCTTCATATCCAATTTATTTGTCCATAAGCGCTCTTTCGTTTTTACAGAATGTGCGTTAGTTTCTATGGTAATGCCATTGTGTCATTATACCCATGCTAAAAACAACAGTAGGCTAACAGCAATTCAATACAGATGCTGTCTTACGGATGCACTGTATTATTATTTACATTTACATTTAGTCATTTAACAGACATTTTTATCATTCAGACCAACAAGAGAGCAACATATACAAGTGCTGAGTGTCAGTTAGTCTAGGACAGTGCACATACTAAAGTTTTAGTTTATTTTTTTTTTAACTAGCTCAAAACGAATAGAATAAGATAGAATAGGTAAGTGCTAGTATTAAGTGGTTAGGTGATGGCGAAATAGATGTGTCTTTAAATGTTTCTTGAAAATGGCTAAAGACTTAGCTGCTCTGATTGAGATCAGGAGGTTCCTCTAGCTGGGGACAGTCCAGGAAAGGTCAATGAGAGTGATTTTGTGCCTCTTTGGGATGACACCATGAAGTGTCGTTATATTTCGTCTCAGTGGCAGAAACGCAAGCTGGAATCCTTGCTGCCATCTTCACTACTTTTTTTAAAACTCAAAGAGGTACGTGTACTAGCAATATATTGAGTTCTTCCACTTGACTTGCCCTTCACAACGACACAAGCTTGTTCCTGCAAAGATGTTCAGCATGTTTTCTGAAAAAACGCCTGACGTGTTTACTTTTTACGTGGCATGAGGACGTGAAAAAGCTATGCTAAATCCGATCTGACAGGTCAGACTGAAACAGATTTCCAGAATTGCTATTTGAGTAGGATTCCAAACCACAAACGAATGTAGCTTGAAACAGATTTCCACAAATTGATGTCATGTGGTTTGTTGCACTTCAGACTATCCAAATATGATGCGATTTCAATCGGATTTGCACAAAAATCAAATTTGGGCTGACCGTCTGAATGAGGCTTTAGTGTGAACAAAATAAGAATTCAGGTTTTCCAACACAGATCATGTTGAGCATCGGAGCACAGGCATCCAAAGACGCAGTCAGCAGAGAGAAAAACACACCAGCTCACCTGACATAGCTATTACTGTTCTGTTCACGTACACACTGTCACACACACAGAAAGAGACACACACTCACATATAAAAACACAGATGTAACAGAAGCAGTGTATCTGTCATGATGCAGTGACAAGGAGGCGTGCGGATTCATCTGCAACATGTTTATTCACAGGACGGGGTAAATCAGACAGGGTCGATCACCAGCAGACAGGGTTAACAGAGGCAGAGACAAGAGAATGGTCACAAACGTAGCGTGGGTCAGATCAACAGCGAACGGTGTCCAGGGGGCGAGACAGAGGCGATAATCCAAAACAGGCGAGGTCGGCAACAATAAATCCAATGACGGGAAAAACCAGGAAAACAAGGAACACGGGGAAATACAAGAAACTAGAAACATCAACTGACATACGAACAACGAACCGTGATTACACAAAGACATCCGGGGAATTTATACACGTGATAATAGAATGCGGGGGCGGAAACATGAATGAAACACCATGACAACTGACAAGGTGGGTGGAGACATAAATTGATAATCAGAGTCCAGGGAGAGCAACGGAGACAAACACACAGAGAGTACATATAGTGCTGGAGTGCCATCCAGTAGTCTGTGCTGGCACCTCCAGCTGGATCATAACAGTATCGCTATGCTTCAGGTTTACTATCATTCTTCTTATGCAGGAAGGGTTTTTATTACTGGAATATATGTTCAACAGCACTGTGTGAGACCAGTGAGAAAATGACAACCGCAGCAAACAACAAACACAGCTTATTCTAAATGTCATAAAAAATTTAAAAAAATGCTTAATGTGGAGGCCAATCCTGGAGATCTACCTTCCTGAAGATCCTCATTGACTGGTTCAGGTGTGTTTGATTAGGGTTAGATCTGAACTTTGCAGAAAGGCAGATGTCCAGGGCCCGTGTTTTTTAAGCTTCTCAAAGTGCCATTTTAGTTTAAGTGCTGAGAATTCATGAATTTTACTCCTACTTTCAATCTTAAGTATAAAAGCAAGTTATTAAATTTCTTAAAGCTAAGAATCACTCTTACTTTCGCAGTTATGTAAGACAGCTCGAGAGGTCTCTCAAGTGATTAGGAGTTTACCAGTGGCCTCCTGTCGTTTTAAACAAGGGTGAGCTCGACAAGTATAAACGCCTCGTCTGTTTGCGGAAGCAGGCGAAAGTATAAACAAGGCTTTACGGCTCTACACGGTCACCGGAGCTGATCACAGACAATAGTTTCTGAAGTGACTCTCCGCGCTGGAAATAATAGGCACCTATATTTTTTAGTTTAATTTTATAATTATCTTGTTGTCGTCAAAGGCATTAGCAACAGGTGATTTGACTATCGTCCATACACTACATCGTCTATCGGCACCTTAAATTGAAGGTTGTGATGACTCTTTGTTTCCTTGCCATAATATATTCTCTTGAAAAGTATTTATTGTGAAATTCATGTTGAATGTAATCTCCTATTAGGAATTTAACCATTTAATATAAAACAATCTGGTCCATGCTTATGTCCTCATCCAAAATCCTGTTCGCTCTAAGACCAAGACCGTCACTTAAGATTTAGTCCTACATTTCACTTAAAATATGACTGAGATGCTTGATAACTAACTTTTAAATGCAGCATTGAACCAAGAATTTTTTAACACTCAAGTCAATTCTTAGTCAAATTCCTAGGACTGGGCAGCCCTGAAGTACCTCCACATTCATGGTTTTAAGCCCGAGATACACTGCATTAGTGCAATATCACACAAGTGCAAATATGATACAGATCTTAAACAACACAGTTCAGTAAGTAGTGAAAATTATCGTTATTTAGACACAATGTTCTCACTTTTGCTCAATTTTGCAACAAAAATACAAGGACAAACCCGACCTATTCATCTCGGAGCAACACACAGCGGCATTTTATTTCTTAATGCGGGTTTAGAATGAATTGGGTGAATCATTTGGCTCGTTAAACCATTGACCATAGGTGCGTTGGATTTGAAGCGAAACAGACCGATCATTTTATAACACCAAAAGTACCACAAGAATGATTCAAATGCATGCAGTCATCTGCTCTCGCTTTATCTTGATGTCAGATACTGATCGATCTGATGATTATGATCCACTTTAAGTCGAACAAGCCTAATGATTCAATGAACCATTTATAAAGAACCATTTACTTCCTCTCCTGAATAAATCAGCTTTTGAACAAATAAATAAATGACTGGATGATTTAATCATTAGGATCTCTACCAGCACCTACTGCCAGTTTTAGTTTATTATTTAGAGGATCATTTCATTTAAAGAAATAATATTTCCATAGTAATAATAGTAAAATTAATCAAAGAAATTATTAAAGGTATAGTTCTCTCACTCAAAAATCAACATTTTGTCATTAAGTCACCCTCATGGTCCAAAAGAGTTAGTAATAAATTTTATGCTGAATCAAACACAATATTTCTTGCTAAATCTACTTTTTATAATGTCTTTTTGATGCTTTACACAACAAGACTTTAAATGATCTTTTGGAAGCACTTTCTCAGCCTAATTTGAGTTAAATCCTATTAAACTGATCTGTTAACGGTTCCTTCATCCTTTTTAAGATCGATGGGAGATCAGGCTTTTTCTTCACTAGCTTCAAAACGATGGAACTTCTTACCTATTGAGATCAAGTCAAGCAAAAATGTTTAGAACTTTTAAATATCGCCTTGAAACTCATTTCAATTTTTTTATTTTTAAGTGTTTTGAATGAATATTTTCTTGTCCTACTTATTTTATAATCTTAATATGGTGTACTTTGCTGTTTTACTTTTTTATTTAAAGCACTTATCCTTAAACATTCTCTCTCAAGCAGAGCCGTTTGAACAGAATAAGAGCAGAGATGAAATGTAGAGGAAGCAGACTCACCCAGAAGAGCAGATTGAAGAAAACCATCCCGTATCTCAGGGCCCTCAGGCAGCCCTCGGCCATCCTGCAGCGGCGCAGCTCTAGGAGAAAGATGAAGGACAGGTCGAGGTAAAACACCACATATTTCCGGCCCTGTGCGGTGGTGTAGCTGGCTTTAGCTTTCTTTGAGCCCGGTGTGGTGCGAAGGCCGAAGACGAAGGGCGAGCTGTGGTACTCGTATTCTCCGCTGTAGCGCAGCGGCGGCGAGCCTGACTTGCTGTCCAGAGAAGGACTGCGGCGGTACGGCGTTTCATCTGTACTTGAGCGGCGCATTTTTGGTTTGGGGGCTGGGGCCGGGGCCGCAGCCCGGACCCCCAGGGGCCAAATAATCCCCACTTTTGCAAGGCTGGAGTCACAAAGTAAGAAAAGTGATAAGACGGCAAGATGGAAAGCACAAGCCCACAACCCTTACAACATGGACATTATTTGTTTTTGTTTTTTTTGATGGCTCAGGGTATATAGTATTTAAATTAGTGTAAGTGTAGCGATAAAGTCCAACAGAGGTCCACCCACAGTCCTTAGCTGTATTTAATCACTTTAAAGGGCAGATTCAAATCTTTCAGATGCACTTCAGTAATTTCCTGCAATTAATCCTTTCTGGACCCTTAATCAATGGCATAGCTGCTCTAATGCCGCTTCATCAGGGAAGATGCCTTACCACAATGATGCATGGCAGCTCACCTCTTTACAACCATGCATTTGACCCAATTCAGTTCTGACATGTGCATGCTGGCACTCGTGCCTCTGGCCTGGCCTCCTAACCAATAAACAACGCTTGTCCTGTTGGACACCTACTAGAGGAGCAACGAGAAGTCCTGCTCACAGCTGGACCGTGTAAAAAAATCCAGTATTTTCTTGACCTCCAAATCATCTGAAGGATTCCCAGACAGCGTGAATGAACAGATGAATACAGATGAACCGAGGTGCTTTTTAATACACCGAGGCTTCTCCTGCTTTGCCAGTCGAGGTTTCAATCTTCAATTTTGCCCCAATGCATCATCTCTTCAACCTGTCCCTTATCCTGCTTCTCATGTTCTGGCAAACCTACAGTCAGTTTCTTTCCTTAAATTCGACATCCCTTATCCATGCTGCTTCTTGATGCTTCTTCCTCTACCTCTTAGTCCCTCTCGGCTGGGAAGGTTTTCTCTAGGATTCAGGTCTGGCAGAGCGTTAACCGCTTCCCTCCTTCCACCCTCTTCTGTCCTCGGCTGCGTAGAGCGCTGCTCACTCCAGGTATAAAGCAGAGACTGATCGTCGTGGGATGAAGAACCTAACAGCTGCTGCGGAGCACCGCCGTCTCTGTGTGTGTCTCCTGCGCTTGTACACCCCCTCACACACACACACACACACACACACAGAGTCTCTCGCCTCTCTCTCTCTGGTAACTGTCGCACAAATCATTCAGACTCTGGCCACGCCTCCTCACTGCTAAGCCAATCATCTTCTGCTGCTCGCCATCTTCCTTCAACACATAGCTTCTCTGTATCTCACATCTCTTCTTATCAGTCCACAGCAACCCTTACTAGTGATTACAGCCGTGTGATGCAGAATATCTCCTCTGCAACACATATTTTCAATCCTGGTTCTTCATCTCTCCTCCTCCTCCTGTTTTGAGCTGCCGGGGTGTATCAGCATGAAACACGCTCGCTGACATTCATCAGTGTGTGCCTTTGTTTTGATACTGTGATGCACAAATAACATCTCAATTAAGATTCTTCTGACTGCAGGATGCATCTGAGTGAGCTAATTAACCCGCTAACAAAAAGGTTCAGTATTACAAAGCTCATCTAAATCAGTTCCTTCAAAAACAGATTGTTATATTTTTAGTGCTTTCTTGTTATATCTCTTGGTGTTTTTGTTAAACAAATTATTACAGAACTACTAGCACAAAGCAAGTATTCAGTCGAGCTGTTGTCAGCCTTCAGTGTTCAGAATCTGTCAAAATATTGTGATTCGTACATTAGGTCCTGCAGTGCAAAGGTTTGTGAAACTCTCATCTGCTCTTGTTAAACGCTTTTATTCCCAGCTCACATTAATGCAGCCAACCTCATTAGCAGAGAGTCTCTGTAAACCTCCGTAATCCAGCCGTCATTATCAGTCTCTCTCTGCTCAGATCTTCAGGTCCAATCTAACCCTGTCTAATCAATGCAATGCTGCATATATTTTAGAGCACTCTACATTTCATCTGATTTGATTTAAAAACACATATGTAATCAACATATATGCAAACAATGTGTGGAATTTTTGAAATGAATGACCTAAAGCTCCTTAATTTCCAATTCCCTTTAATAAAGCAAGGTGCCTGGGCTCGCATTCAGCTTTGCTATCTACTAGAATAAACCATCAAGTCCAAAAATGATTTTGACTAAACGTTAATATATTTACTATATTTATATTAAAATTATTCGTTAAATGTGACACAGCATTAGAAATATAAAATCAATGTTATAGTCATATAAAACCGTAAATTACTCACAGGGTCGTATAAAATTCGTATTGATTACACCACCCTGCATCATATTTACTGAATGAAATCTTGTACTTGTTACTTATTCATTTTGGAGCGTTAATTCTAAAATTAGTTCTTGCTTTCCTTGTGCATATCACATTTTCTCACAAACTATGATGTATTTCATATCAGTTTTCCTTTCAACAATCATAAGCAAGGGGAAGAAGTCTTTTATCAGATTCAGAGTCAGATTACAACTCTCTGATCAATTCTCAGCTCATTTTCACACGTTTCAATGATTCCAAAGACATTTATCAATTCAAGGTTTGAACAGAAGAAAACATGAGCCAGCCATAGAAAATTACAGATTTTGTGAAAAAAAAATATGTTTGTGTTAAGTTCTTTAGCATTAAATAGTGTATTTAAATGTGTTTTTCACTCCTTTGCAAACCATGAGCGAGAGTGTGTCTCGAGGATAACAAAAACCTGCGCTCTGTAGCTCAACAAAATTTATTTAATTTGATTTAGTTCTATGTTTGGCCTTTCATGCCTTTAAATGAACCCTAAACTAAAGAATAATCTGTTATATTGACCTAAATATCAGTATTCTGCTGCTGACACAGGTAAGCCTCTCATGATGTCTGTTATCATCTTCAACATGCAGAGACCTGAAAGTTAACTATTTATTCTATAACAAAAAGCTAACTTCATTTAATGAAATTGTGTTTCCTGACTTCTTTCTTTCTTTCTTTCTTTAAAGCTTCTTTCTCATGTCTGCCTGGCCCTCGGCGGCATAAATCTACTGCACATGAACATCAGCGTTATCTTTCTAATTAAAGACTGGGATGAAAATAAGTGGCAAGATCTTCTGCAGAAGTACAATATGTTTTAAGACTCTCTGTCAGGCTATTTCAGTGCAATGCATAACTTGATATCGTGGCAGAGATTTTGCAAAGCAATTGTTTTTAGTAATTAACTAGTAGCAATTAATCCACTGTTACTAAAATAAAGTGTTTTACTGTGAGAAGTCAGGAAAAAAGAGCAAGTAGTAATAGCATACTGTCAGATGTTTTCAGCAGATATTAGTTTGAATGATTGCGTTCTCTAACAGCATTCACTATCTGAACTGAACAAAACCTTTTCTTCATTACTCACCTCTGCAGCTGCTTTACTGTCTTATGATTTGATCTCAGAAGATGCTGTTTTTCTCCATGCTGTGTTTATTGAAGTCGAGCTCGTTTCTCGCTCTGCTTCTGGTCAGACTCAGGGAGGGACCGACGGCAGGCATCTCAAGAATGCTGTTATTCTTAACTCACACTCTATTTTTATGCTCTGCGTGGATTAGAATATGGTTTTTCCTCACATTTTTGTCTACTTCTAACATCTCACTGGAAGAGAAAAAGTTGAAGTGAACCTAAACATGAGTTAGTGATAGTGCTGAGGCTTGGTGTTCATGTAGTGCAAATTAAAAGACATTTATTGTTTTAATATGTGTTCCTAATAAGAAGATTCATCTAGTTTGCTTTAGAGATGAGGCAAGTATTTATTTCTATCGTCTGAAATAATCCCTTTAAAAACATAATTTACTAAGGTTACATGGAAGGACTGGCATCAGTGTCATCTGCTGGTCAAATACACAAATGCGTTTAGATTCACAGCACTAAATCTTTACTTTCACAGCAAACTTTCATGATAATTGTTTTCTCCATAGAATTGTATTTAAGCTTCAGTATATTCTGTCTTCTAACTATCACCAACATTTGACAATACACTTGTTTTACTATGTGAACAGAATTCATCTGACAACCCCTTCATTCTGTTATTATATTACTGGATTATGATGAAATATGATTGGTTCTCCGAGCAGAGTTTAAGCGTTGATTAACGCTCTGTAACCATGGCGATGAAAGAAAGCGTAACGACGCTGAAATCACGCGATGAACACGTAGAAGCAGCGCTAATCTGTATTACAGTGTCGACACAATATTCTCCTCAACTTTTCACTGTTTATTAACAAACTGATATTGTTATAAACGGGTTATTTAAGAATAGGTTACAGTTAGAGTTGCCTGAGATTATGTTTACCTTAATTACTCCCGTGTCGAAGTGTTTTGCGGATCTCTTTGAAATGTTTAGTAAAAGTCATGCGAGTTTTACCCGTTTATAGGTTTATTTGGTGAACAGTGTCTCTGTCTCCCTCTGGCGGCGGGGCAGGGTGCGGCTTCTTCTGCTGCTTCTTCAGCTTTTCTTGAGTAACACGAAGGGTGTTTTATCACCACCTGCTGGTGGGTAAGAAACAATACAATCTGTTTTTGGAAGTGATTTCACCAAAGTACTTGTTTGCTTTTTTAACTTCGACGCTTTCAGATGCTCCGTTAAGCAGGCTCGGTTCTAGACCTTTTTTTTTCTTTTTTTTTTTTTTTACCATTTTTTGTTACCTTCTTTAGTAATATTAAATGGTTTTTGTTAATGAAATTTTTTTTTTTCTTTGTTTTTTCAGTACATACATTCAGAGTTACAGAAAAATAATGAAAATGCAAAAAATAAGGAAATTATGTTTTATTTAATGTGACAAATAAAAAACAACAACAACAACTATACAGTATCACAGAGCCCTGTTACACTGATCTTCACTGGTGTTATCCATAAGGAAGGGAACACCATGCAGTGACATATTTATCAAAAACACATTTTATAAAATGTCTGGTACAAGGTATTAAACCACATGTTGTCAATCAGGGTACACTCACTGAATTAAGTAGTTTAATCTACGTATTTGTATTATAGTTGTTGTTGTTGTTTTTACAATTCCCTAAAAATAAGTTCATAGGTTGTACCAGTGAAATATACTTTAAGTTTCACATGAAATCATGATAATAATCATGAGAAAATGTCTGATAACTAAAGAGAGACCGTGGACCTATCATGGGTCTTTTTTCATAGACCTTCAGGAAACAGGAAGGAGAAAGTCAAGTGATGTTATTTTTTTTATTTTTTAATAACAGATTTTTGTTAAACGGTAACTTCAGGGGACCACTGTTTTCATTATATACTTTGTAATATTCAGCATTATTTTAATGCCATTTATATCATATATTTGATAGTTATGAATACATTGTTTATTTTAAATGGTAGAAAAAACAGGTTTTGACCTCAAACTAAAACACTTTCCCTCTGTACGTGGCTGTGGGGGCGAGCAGTTTTGTGGCAGGAGTTCCTTATAATTGATTAAAAACAAATATTGCCACATTGATGGCTTAAGAAGATGTAATTCTTCAAATAACACATTGTTCAATTTTAAAATATAAAGAAATTGTAACCCTAAAGTGTTTTTCAAGCATAATATTTATGTAAAGGCTAGGGACCGAAAAATTTCCATTTCCATAGAATAAGCCAGAAATAGAAAATAATGTTATTGAAATGCACTTTCATGCGATTGGGTCATTCACTTTCATGTCTTCTTTGAGCAAATACACAAAATATTACATCACAGTGGCTGTCTTGATGAGTACATTCACATTTACAAAAAACTATTTATCTTCAAGAGTCAAATGGACAGAGGAAGTGCTCGTAATACCAGCCTCAGGCACTGTTCAAAGCTGGAAAGGGAAAAAAATACATACAAAGAAAGGTGTTTATAAGTATATATTAATTTAGAATGAAGTCAAGTAGTGTCGAAGGAGATGAGTTTTTGTCAGCTGTTGTTTGAAGATGGACAGGGATCTAGTGTTCCGGATAGGGGTGGGAAGATCATTCCAGCAGTCAGGAACAGTGAAGGAGAACGTTCTGGAGAGTGATTTAGAGCCTCTTTGTGATGCTACCATGAAGTGTCACTCATTCACAGATCTCAGACCCCTGGAGGGGATGGAGATGTGTAATAGTGAGTGAAAGCAGGTGGTGCTGAGCCTGTGGCTGTTCTATAAACGAGCATCAATGTCTTGAATTTGATGCGAGCTGCCACCGGGAGCCAGTGCAAGGAGATAAAGAGAGGAGTAACATAAGCTCTTCTAGGCTCTTTGAAGATCAGTTGTGCTGCTGCATTCTGGATCATTTGTAGAGGTTTGATTGTGCTCGCAGGAAGTCCAGCCAGAAGAGCATCGCAGTAGTCCAGCCTAGAAACGACAAGGGCCTGGACAAGAAGTTGTGAAGCATGCTCTGTAAGAAAGGGTCTGGTCTTTCTGATGTTGTGTAATGCAAACCTGACAGATCGAGCAGTCTTTGCACTGTGGTCTTTGAAGGTCGGCTGGTCATCAAAGAGTACACCAAGATTTCTGACCAAAGTTGATGGGCAAATTGTAGACGAAGCTAGCTGGATGGTGAAGTCATGGTGTAGAGTTGGTGTGGCAGAGAAGAAAAGAAGTTCAGTCTTGGCCAGGCTGAGCTGCAGGTAATGATCCGTGCCGAGATGTCTGAAATCAGATCTGCTGTGCTTTCAGTATGACCAGTTTATGAAGATCTTGAGCGGGTTAGCTGGAACATAGAAGAGTCTTCAGAGGTCTATTTACTTCAGTCCATCCTGTGCTCGAGTTATTGTCTTAATCTAATAGCAATAAATGCTGGCTATGAAATGAAACACAGAAATCAAAAGCAAAACAGATGATCATAGAGATGTGAAGGGAAGTTATTTGAGAGCATTTCTGAGAAGAACACTGTAATAAAACAGTGGAGAGGTGTGTGGCTCAATCCCTCACTGGTTGTTACGCGATGACGTCACGGGCCGTGGCCCCGCCCCCACGCAGGCTCGCTCTCCCGCTCTCTCTCTGTGCTGCTGACGGTCGTGTCTCTGTGCGCGGCTATAAAAGCTCGGTTTTTTGGGATCATGTCTGTGTCACCGGACAAACGGCGAAAGATGGAGACTGCGCTGGAGCAGATCAAGAAATACACGGTGGTCGTTGCAGACACGGGCGACTTTAACGGTAAATAGATCTTTCCGTTAATTGATGTTGAGTCAGTTCGTCTCTCAGATAACTTCAGAGCTGTTTCTAACTGACAGCCGTAATCATACGTTTCTGTTTAAAGAAAACTCTCATCTTTACTTCCCTTTTCCTCTAAGAAGAAGGCTTGAACGTTATTTGGTTAATGATTGCTAAAGTTAACCCGCGGTGAGGAACTACTGTTTTCGCAACTGTGCTAACAGTTACACTTGTGTTATGAAAGACCGTTATCTATATAAATGAGAGCCTACAAAAGTGTCGAGTTGAGTTAACTAGATCTGAGTAAAACACGTCATCTCGTTAATTGGTTTATTCTAAATTAAATCTGGGTGAGGAAAGAGAAAAAAATACAATGTGGAATAATGTCGAGACCCGGAAGCGAAGAGTCATTGGACGAACGCGGCTCATCTCTTGAATATTAAGCGTTCTACAGAGATAACCAATCTGATTGGTCGAGAGACAGATCTTAGTAAGTGGGCGATTGTCACCCGACTAATTACTCTGAATGCTTTACTTATTAATATTAATCATCTTACGTGCGTGGCTTAATTTAATATTCATGAATTTGGCAGATCACTTCGAGTAGGAAGTTCTGATAGCAATAGGGATTGTGTTTCTTCAGAATGCGAATACGAGAATAGTTCATCTTATAATGAATCTATTACTTTATAATTACACAAAATGACCAACTCAATCACTGATGTTAATGTAAAGCTTAATCATTGAAGCCTTAACAATAACTTTGTACAAGAGTGTGCAAATTCTGTCTGATTTTAGGTTGCATTTAAAGCGGTTTTTCACAAACGTCGACAGGCAGACTTGACTTTGTCAGAGTTGGTAAGTTGCTCTTGACAGTATGTCTCTGTAAGTCAGTCCAGGACACAGAAATGAGCTTTGGATCAAATCCAGAATATCTTGTTCTATGAATTGGACGGCTGTAACTTGCATCAGGTTGTATTGCCTAAGACTGTTGTGAAACTGCGGCGTGCCGATCCGTGATTTCAGTGTTTGTTTTCACACAAGGAAGAGGCTCTGGATGAAATTTCTGCATTGTCATGATGATGAGGCGGTTGATCCATCGACTAGTTCCTGAATATATACAGCTAGTGTTCGGCTGAACGCTCATGTGTACTAGTGTGTGTATGAATCCTTTTATTTTCTCTCTCAGCTGATGAATGATGAACAGCTAGTCAGAGAATCATGTGGCAGACAACGAATAGTTTTGTTTTGTCATGTAAATATGTTTCTGGTCTGCAGTTTTTCAATCACACTGAATTATGTAAATACTGGGTTTAATAGTGAACGGAAAGGAAAGAATAAACACTTTTTTGCTGGTACAAAGGAGGCTTCATCTTCAATGTAAAATCTGTGAAGGTCAAGTCTGTGACCCTTTCTGTCAAGAGTCTTTAAGAAATGCAAAGTCATGATGAAATTTTAAATGTAGACTCAGTCCTGTCAGTTTGGTGGATCAGTTATTTCTATGTTAATTAGGTTTCACTAAATAATAATAAATAATAATTTAAACTTCTCCACCACGAATGATTCACACAATACAAATACTACAGTACCAGTTTAATACAATCCAGTACTTCCCTTCGCTGAAGTATGGTGATGGTGGACCGCTATCAAAGCACACACAGGTCTTCATCTTCACACTCTCACAGCTCTTCTCAACTCACCGGTCTGACACAGGATCATTAATACTAGCTCTGAGTATTACTGTTACTGTCTCTGCTGTGTTCCCGGAGTGTACTTCTATTCCTCAACCATGCAGCAAAGATTTGTAGAAATAAACGTTTATTCTCGGCCATGAGCCCACTGTTCTCTGAACAGAAAGATACATGTACAGCTTGTAGTTGAGTAGAAATCAATGTCACTCAAGTCTTCATCATAATTGGTTATACTGATCTGGTGATTGCTCTGTAATGACCTTAATCACACGACTGTTAGTTCTACTGTGTTAAGCACTTCTTTAGTAAATATAGATTATTTGATCATCGATATATGTGGTCTTTGACCTGAGCACCCTTACTCTACACCTTTCTGAACATTACATTCTGAAATAGCCTTTAGACGTCTTCTGAGAACATCTGAGGTTTACTTACTTTTCACTATACTGTTCTTCTTTTGCCCACAGCCAAATAGCACTATCATCATCTCTGATCAACATATCATCTGTTGTTTGTTACACTTCAATAACTGAGACTGCACTGGCTGTAATTTTCCTCGTTTCTCTTCTCCGCAGCTATTGAAGAGTATAAACCTCAGGATGCCACCACCAATCCTTCTCTGATTCTGGCTGCAGCTAAAATGGCCACATACCAGCAGCTGGTGGAGCAGGCCATCAAATACGGCATCGCTAACGGCGGGTGAGGATCTGGCCTACACAGATGTGCTCTGTTAGATGGCTCTCTCAGGTCTAATGTGCATCTTACTGTAATCGCAGGAGCGAGGAGGAGCAGGTGACCAATGCCATGGACAAGCTGTTTGTGATCTTTGGTTTGGAAATCTTAAAGAAGGTTCCTGGCCGGGTCTCCACTGAAGTTGATGCAAGGTAACAATCATGACGATATGGCACTGCTGTATGTAGCGTGGAAGTGTTTCTTATCAAAAATCCTGAATTTGGAGGTTTTGTATTTCTGTTGGTAATGATTTGTACTTGTACAGAATATCCACGTTCTTCAAAATATTGTAACTGATCAGATCTATTCAACACAAAATTTGCTGTTATTGGCACAATTTGTAGAAAAAACAGACAAACAAACAAAATGCACAAAAAAAGGAGAAAGGGACTGAGGGAGAAAGAGCAAAGAGAGGCTACAAACATTAATTCAAAGCTCCAGCAAGACCGCAGGGAAATCATCATATGTATTTCCCGTTATAATCACTTGTCTTAGTAATATAACACCTTTTATAATATTTTACTAAAACCATATTAATAGGTCTTTAATAGAGCGGCACGATTCTGGAAGAAATGAGAATCACAATTTTTTTATTTTGCTTAGAATAAAGATCATGATTCTGGAGAACTTTTTTTATTTTTAAGATTAACCCCGGAACAATAGGTTATCAAACAGCAGTAAAATAGCAGTTAAATACATAATATTATTTGCTTTACATTTAAAGAAATTAAATGTAAAATAATGTAATGTAAAGAAAAAAAACACCAATAAACCTTTGAAAAAATTAACATAAACTATATATATATATTAATTAGGGCCGGGACTCGATTAAAAATTTTAATCTAATTAATTAGAGGCTTTGTAATTAATTAATCACATTTTAATCGCATATAACTATTTGACCTGAGAACAGTGAGAAGTAAGTTTTTTCATATGGATTTTTAGTATACCATTGAATAATGACTGAATACA
>JAUMHE010000069.1:21311718-21332981 GCA_032359235.1 Enteromius mattozi | reverse complement strand
CCAGGCTTCTTAATCAATGGCTGTACTATAGCATGCTTAAAGCCATCTGGGACAATACCATTAGACAGACTACTGTTAATAATATTGAGTACATCTGAAGCTATAGTTGGAAAAACCTCTTTAAAGAGACGGGGTGGAAAGTTATCATTTGGAGAACCAGAGGGCTTCATATGACCAACAATTTTATCTAACAGAGGCAAACTAACCAGCTCAAATTGGTCTAATACAGCAGGGGGTGTGAATGGGGTTGGTGGCTTAGGCAAAAAAGGATGTATGAGGGCTCTAGTGGCCTCAACCTTATTAATAAAAAAGTGCAAGAAATTTTCACATACTTCATCTGAGGCTTCCAAACAAGCTGTTTGTGGAGCATTAATCACAGTGTTAATGGTTGTATACAAAACACGGGGATTATCACTATTGGAAGCAATAATATTAGAGAAATATTTAGTTCTTTCAATTTTTAGTCTTTTGATAGCTTCGCCAGCTGTCTTTTAGAATTTGGAAGGACACCTGTAACCTGTCCTTTTTCCATTTTCTCTCCGCTATTCTACATTCACGCCTGGCTGCGCGTGTAACATCGTTCAGCCAGGGCTCAGAACTAAATTTTAAATGCCTAGTTTTCACCGGGGCCACAGAGTCTAAAATAGACAAGCATTTTGAATTAAAACAAGAAAAAAGTGCCTCTACATCAGCAACAGAAATTTGGCTAAATAAAACGGAAAATTGAGACGCAGTGGAAGATGTAACAACACGGTGCCGCTGCGCAGGAGCGCACAGCTTTTTAACCACAGGGCATGGAAGCAGAAGATCAAAAATCACTGGCAGATGATCAGAAAACGATGCATCAAACACCTCTAAATTTGCAACACTAATACCATGTGTCAAAGCTAAATCAATGGAAATTGCATTCAGAGCTTTGCTCCTGACATGTAAACATCACAATGCAAGTCTTTACTCAGACTACTGGAAACAATAGCATTACTGGTGTTAGTGTAAGCGTTGACTGACCGGTGAAGCGGGCCACGGCGTCGATGTGGTGTTTGACCTGAACGGCCAGCTCTCTGGTGGGAGTGATGACCAGACCGAGCAGAGGCTGCTGGGAGTTCATCTGTGTTTGAGCTGCTGGGGCTCCTTCCTCCTCCTCTTCTTCTTTCTCCTCCTCCTCCTCCTCAGCAGACACTCCTCCGCTCTCCTCACTGTCTCTCAGGTACAGGCTCTCCACTCTCTGCTCCGTGTCTTCAGCTCGGGTCGTCTGCTCGCCTGTTGACCCTTTCTTCCACTCCAGGATGCTGTGGATCATGGGAATCCCGAAACACAGCGTCTTCCCGCTGCCTGAGGAACACAGACACAGAGAATCACGAGCTGCTTCTGCTCCAGCTTTGATGGACCTGGACTGATATCTTAGATGGCACATGTGATATAAAACTAATATCATAAACATACGATATCACAACATTTAACTTAACAGTGATTTTACTAACACACAGCTGGAGGCAGTCAGCGGTCTCTCACCGGTCTCGGCCGCTCCCAGGATGTCCAGCCGGTCTCTGATGGCCGGGGGCAGCACCAGGGCCTGGATCGGGGTCGGAGCAGAGAAGCCCAGCGAGCTCAGAGCAGTTAACACCGGCGCTGGGACGAACAGGTCCTTCCAGGCCGAGACGTCTGAGCTCTCAGCCTCCGCCGGACGGCTCCAGCTCTTCTTCTGAGACGGAGGAGCCCCTTCTGATGCTTCCACAAGCGCTTTCTTCTTCTTCCGCGGCTGCTGCTTCTTCTTTTTCTTCTTCTTGAAGGGCGTGTGTTGTGTGTCTGGAATCACATCAGGACTCTCCTCTTCTGACTCCTGCTCTTCTTCCACCGTCTCCTCTAGAACAGACCTGTCCTGAGGTTCCTCGTCCGCTTCATCTTTCTTCTGCTTCTTCTTCTTCTTGGAGGGTGTGTGCTGTGTGTCTGGAATCACATCAGGACTCTCCTGCTCTTCTTCCACCGTCTCCTCTAGAACAGACTTGTCCTGAGGTTCCTCCGCTTCATCTTTCTTCTGCTTCTTTTTCTTCTTTCTATCGGGGTTTTCTTCATCATCTTCCTCCTCGGCTCTCCTCTTCTTCTTGGCTTTGCTGCTGAGGGTGAGGGTCTTCTCCGGCTTGACCAGAGAGTAATCGGTTAGCTCCTCGAAGCACACCAGGCCGTCCAGGCCCTCTTCAGAGAACAGGCTGGGGTCCAGATTCACCGCCTTCCACTGGCCCTTCACCACCACCCCTCTCTTGGAGGAGATCAAGCGAGGCTTCTTCCCCTTCACCTTCATCTGAAGACACACAGGACAGGGACAGAGGCGCTTAATTCTTAATTATTGCTGTTGGCCACTGAAGAGGTGCTACAGATACAAAAATAATTTCAAAATGACAATAAACTATACTAACGTGACACATACATAATGCACAACATACTTATTTATTTACAGCAGTTTTTATATGTCAGGATAAAGATACCGCCGAAAACAGCATGCCATTACTCTAACCGTAGGCGAAAACAAGGTAATATCAGAGTGTTTGAGGCAGTGAGGCGCAGTAAATGCTGTCACACACTAAACATCTACAACAATCAACAACATACACGACTCTTGAACAGAGGACAGACTATTACATCAGACAAACTCACTCTAACACGAGTATTTACAATATCAGTCCTGTAAATAAAGGGAAGTCTTACGTACTGTTATCTGTGTTTCCTTAAGACGCACATGCACAGCACGAGGACGCGGCCATGACGGACATGACGTCAGAGAGAAACCACCAATCACAGAGGCTGTCCTTAACACGTGGTAGCGATGGCCGCTTTCTTGAAGCTTCGAAACTTCTTTTATTTATTATTCAAAGAACAATAGCATTAATGTGTTCTCAAGAATCAAAAGACAAGAAAAAAGGGGGGGGGGATAAATTAAATAAAAAAATAGAATGACAAATTACAAACAAAACAGTTGCCAGGGGCAGAAAAGTATCAAACTTAAAAACAACAACAAAAACAAAAACAAGATATATATATATAGACACACACATTTATTATTTCATGTAATATCAAATAAATATATTGTACAACTTGCAAACGTTCAAAGTTCTTACAGCTTTCTTCAATATAAACATATTTCAGTCAAAAAAAACATCAAATTGGTGTTTATTAGTAAATTTACAGCAAATATGAAATTTGGTCAATAAGTAAATTAAGGTAACACTTTAGAATAGGTAACACTTGTTGATATTGATATGATATTTCTGTGGTAACAACCATTCTCTTGCAGTAAATCACTTTTCCATTCAATAATGAGACCCGATATAAGAGTAACACAAGAGTATAGCTCTGTTATTACTCTGGGTTTGATGAGTAACATCAGAGAATGTCTTTATCACGAGCTCTAAACACTACATGAAGGATCTGAACCAGAAAACAGTCAAAGTCACCTGATTTCTGTCAACGAGGCTTCATTACGTCATAACTGTTTCCAAACAAACAAACAAACAAACAAGAAAATAAATAAATAAACGTCAATGATTCGCCGCTTTGGGTGATCTCTGTGCAAGCCCTGCAAATTAATATTCAATATTTTAAAAAACACACACTATACATTTAATATTTAGTAGTATTTATTGGATCTTATGTACTATACTTTCAATAAAATGTTTGCAATGGGTTTTTGAAAGCCGTTTTTATTAATGTTTTTGTTGCACTACACTCTTTTGACCAGCAGGCGTGTCGTGTTTCGAGCGAATCGGTTCAATTGATTCGAAACTTCAAAAAAGATTCGTTTCTCCCATCTCTACCACCTGGAAGCACTCTGATGTTTTTCAATCCTGTTATAATATGGAGAATTTTAACATAACATTAAACATTTGTAACAGGTATAATTTTTAGTTTTAATAGATCCCTGTTAATCCTCCGATACAGTTCTCTTCCCTGTTTATCCCTTACATTGGTGAGTGTGTTTATCATAAAGTCTGCTGCAGCTTATGCATTTAGGTAAGAAGTCTGTCTGTGTGTTTTAAATGGGAGTTAGTTTCCAACATAAAACCTTTTTATATTTGTATTTTAGGTGCGAGCTGAAGCTGTTTGTTTGCCCCTTGTGCTGCATCTCATCATACATCACTGTTTCAGTCTCTGGTGCTCGGCTGTTATAGTGGGATTTATTATGGTCTGTTTGTGTCTGTGGGTATTTAATCGCTAAACTGTTTTAAAACTTCATTATCCCATAGTGTGAAATAAAAGAGTGCTTTTTGTAAGTCTGTGATCCAGACTGAACCAGCAGGGTCTGGGTTGTTCTTCTGTATTTTCCTGGTGATGTAGTCTGGTTCCTTTCATATTCTTTAGCCAACGGTCACACATTAAAACATAATTAAACTAAGTAAAATGACAAACAAAACACAATAAATGGGGAAGAATCAATGTTTGAGTTTACTCAAAGGGCACACTAACCTAAATCCATATTTTGTAATCACATACGACTGTAACTGCTCTATCTTTTAAGAACATTGACGATGGCTGGTTTTATTATACTGAAATTGTAATAACCATGTTTTCTTTGGCCTATTGATTACCACTTGTATTTTTATGTATTTTTTACCATGGTTAATCTATGGTTAGTAGGGTTTAACTATAGTAACCTTTTTTGTTTGTTTGTGGTCAATGTATGGTTAGTTTTCGTAAGGGATATCTTTAACGGCGATGAGTAAAGGAACAGTGCAGATTTTACTATCCTGAATCCTTATTAATGATTACATTGTTCCTGTCCAACTAGAGACATCTGTGCGGATCTCTTACATCCATTACGTGTTCCACCTAAAAGATAAGCTGAAGAGGTTAACATTGCAGAAACAGCTATGTGCTTGTATTTCAGGTGGAACACAGTGAATGTAATAATTTAAAGACCTCCATGTACCTATCAGCACATTCATGCAGGTGTATTGTGACGCTGCTTGATTGCAGGCTGTGTGTTTGTGACCCAGCGCTGTGGGACGGTTTCTGCTCCAGCAGACAGGACTGAAGTCTAACCTGGACTCAAACACTCAGATGCTGACTGATGTCCTTCTCAGTGACTGTCAGCAGAAATCAAGTAGACAGACTGCAAACAGCATCATTTCCACACTTTATTTCTTACAATATAACATGCTCATCATCCACACAGTGTTCACCGAGTGTGTGTAACGTGTCCTGTCTGAAGTATGAGTGTGTGTGTGTGTGTTCCTCCACACCTCAGCTCTGTGTGGGGTCGATCACTCGGCCCATGAACAACAGGCTAGAAGTGGCTTCGTGGTACAGAAAGAAGAAGAAGGGTCTGTCGACGATGAAGGTGGCCGGCATTGAGTAAGCTGTGATTCCTGTTGATGTGGCCGAGGCTGCGGTCGTGCCCTTCTCATCCACCTCGATGACGGCTTTATGCAGCACCTGCACACACACACACAGAGCGGTCAGCGGCTGTAATGCAGTGTGTAATCAGTGTGTGTGAGGCAGCAGTCACCTGTGAGACTCTCAGGTGAGCGTCTTTGCTCAGACCCGTCAGGTTGGCCGAATGGAGGAAAACGCTGCTGATGCCCAGGTGTGGCAGGATCTCATGCAAGTCGTACGACTGCTCCATCTTGAACTTGGGCAGATGAACCTCCATTTTTCTGAGAGACAGTACAGCATGTATAAAAGTAAATCAGGATGGTTGGAAAAATTTCATTTTAAGGTGTCTATAAAACAGTGATTGCCTAGTAAGTACTTAGTAGTAGCTGTTGCACTGACATAATATAAAATGTACTTCCCATGTAACTAAGTTATGGATCATCTGAATGTAACAGACAGCTACTGTAGCTGCACCTTAGTTTGATTTAACCCATTAGTACACAGCTTAAATACATCTAATACCTTTCTAATTACATTACAATTACAGAATATTACACAGGCATAAGCTACTTAAAATAAAGTGTATCAAGATTGTAGTTAAGTGTAAGTAGCTGTGTAACAGACTCGGTCTGTAACAGTAGCTGTCTGTTACATCTATATAATTACAAACTGATCCATAACTTAGTAACATGATAAGTACAGTTTGTTTTATGTAAGAACAACAGCTACTACTAAGAACTTACTAGGTAATTGCTCTGTATTATGACACCTTAAAAGAAAGTGTTTTAACTAGCGGTTAAATCAAGAGTTCCAGCATATATTCTCCTGTCGGTCTTTCCTGATAAAAGCCTCAGCTCAAAGTGATGCCTCGACTCATTCACAGAAATGATGCTGCTGTGGTGAAAACGGTCTTTGTTTTGTGTTTATCAGTGTCTTGAGAGGAGAGAGTAAATGGTGACACACACTAATAGTGTGCAAAGTAAAAAGGTGGTGCACTCTGTATGATTTATAATAATACTTCATGATTATTGCTTGTCAGATTGTATGAACATGATCCTCATCATATCGTGGGATCCTCATCAGTGTGACTGTACGACAGTAAAAACAGACAGAGTTTTGAGGGTTTCTGTGTTGTGTTCAACACACATCTGCTCTGCACAAACATCTGAAGAACATCTTAAAGGGTTAGATCACCCAAAAATTTACATATTAAAAACATCAGTGGATCAACTTCAGTTGCAACGTTAGGAGAATACTTTTTTGTGGAAAGAAAGACTGATGTAACACGGACTGTTTTACCATGTTTTTACTATGTTTCTGGATCTGGATCATTTCAGTTGTGTTGCTGTCTATGGAGGGTCAGATAACTCTCTGATGTCATCAAAAATAACTTAATTTGTGTTCAGAAGACGAACAAAGGTCTTATGGGTTTGGAACAACATGAGGGGGAGTAATTAATGACACAATTTTCATTTTTGGGTGAACTAACCCTTTAAAACATTGTTTATATCCATTCAAAATCATGAACATCTTAACATTTTTTAAACATCTATTTGACATCTGACTGGAAACGTGATTGAAATGTATTGCAGATGGGCAAACACTCTAAAAATAGATCTTGCAGATGTGAACGCGGACATCAAATCAGATAGCAACGGTCAGTTAACATGTTAAACTAGTGAACAAAAGGGGCTTTCGCACGTGTAGATCTAAGAACTAGAGAGCATCTGGTGGTTCCTACAGAAACAATCTCTCTCAGGCTGTTCTCCTGCTTGTGTTCACACCGGCAACAGGAACTCTGAAGCGTCTGACAGTGATGTCTTTCAGCACAGAATTTACAAACATGAAGAAGCGGTGAATGGAGAACGCCGTGTTCGGAGCTGGTTTGTTTGTGTGTTCTTAAATATTAAAATGAGCGGTATATTCATAAATCCACGAGATCACTGTGGAAGACAGCTGGAAGACAACAATCTCAGCCCTAAAAGGAGCGGGGCTACATGAGGTCAACAGGACTGTTTTAGACTCTACTCTGAAGCAGCAGCTAACTTAGTTCCCCAAATGGAGTTCCTAGAACTAAACTAGTTCCTGTGGTGCGAACACACCAAAAAAGTGGGAACTTCAGCCAATAGTTAGTGGAACTATGAAGAAGGTTCCTCTGGTGTGAAACCCCTAAAGACTACAGATTTTGGACTAGGAATCTTTCAGGACTGGTGAATGCACCGGCTGAAGCCTAAAGCTCACATGCGTCTCATGTTCTTGATCCAGCGCTGGAATCGTTCAGCGCTGATCTCGTCGTCGATGACAGTGTAGTCGGCCGCGGCGTCAGGAAGCACGATGAGCAGCGCCGCTCCGCCACGGTACGGCAGACGCAGCACTCGAGCACGCAGCTCCAGGTCTTCAGCCGTGGAGAACCTGTCTTCCTTCACCATCATCGGCACCTGAACGATGTTGTACTTGTCCACATAGAAGCGACTCATTTCTGTGCTGTTGGGGTCGAAGGGATGATCCCAGTCACCTTGAGAACAAAGAGTTTTACATCAAATCCCAGTTGTTTGAAGCAGTTTCTATGCAGGTGGAAACTGCTGCCATGAAAAATCGATGCGAGATCTTCAGAATGAATGGCGATTCTCTCTGGAATTGATTCTGAGCATAGGTTTAAACAGCAGATGGCGCTCTACTCTAGTGTTTATCACACACTCAAATGCTGAGGAAGAAGAAGGCTTGTTCAGCTGAGTCTGTCATTTCTCCTCGGCTCAGAATGCTTTTATGACACCAGATTAATGTAAACAGCCCTTGTTAATTCACTTCAACCTTTTCAAACTTTATGAATGATTACTTTAGGTTCAGGTGTGTAAGGATTTAGAGTACGGCTGTTTCTAAAGCATGCAGCGCCATCTGCTGTTTAAAACTAAGCTCAGAATCTCCTCGAGAAAGAATCGCCATGCATTCAGGAAATCTCTGAATGGAATAATATCTCATTTCGCAATGCATCAGTTTATTTTCCCAGGCCTAATAGAAACTCACCCTGAAAGAAAATGGTGTTGAGGAGCATCATCTGCGTCAGCGGCTCGATGCTCGTCACCATTTGGTTCACTTTGCCTCCGGTCTTTCTGCTCACATACTCGTTGATGGTGCTCTTGCTGAGCTCTGCCTTACTGAAATCTACATTGTTCACGTCTGCACCAAAGAACGTCTTGATCTGATCACTGAAGACTCTCTCGACGTTAAAGCGCTCGTCTACGAAGAGTGCCGTGCCCTGCTCCATGTGCAGTTTCCCGTCCTGAGAGATGTTCTTCTGCAGCTGATCAAAGAGATGAGGGATGAGCGTGGCGTCTCCAGTCCGGTCCAGAGAGTCCAGATTCAGTCCCTTCATCACCTGACTGCGCGTTGAGCCTTTGGCGGCCAGTAAGAGCGAGGCGAAAGACATGGAAACACTCAGCGGTGAGAAGATGATGTTTTTGTCATGATAACTTGATATCTTGCGATAGAGGTTCATGGCAAAGTCAATATTTTTAAAGGCCAGATCTGTGACATCAGGAGATTTGGGCTCTTGACTTTTAAGGACACACAGTAAAACAGATGAATAAACGAGAGTGAACAGCACCCTTAACTCCATTTTGTAATCGTTTTTTTTTTTTTTTCAAAAATTCTTTGACCTGAAGAGACAAAACAACAGCTTGTATTGAGTTTTAATTATTCAAGAGAAACGCAGCTTCATATTAAGACACACAAGGACCTGCCGTTCATCAATCTTCCCTCTGTTCTTTACTGAAGGATTTCCATAAGTACTAAAAGCAAGAAACATGGAGGCAAAACACTGAACCATAAAATGAGCCCTAACATCTGAAAATATAAACTGTAAACACACACATAAAGTAACATGCATACTCACTGACAGAGGAAGATCTTTTCCCGTCTGTTGTGTTCTGTCTGTTTGCAGAGACAAAGTTCAGTCTGCATTAGAGATTATCTATTAACAATACAATTTTAGACCTGTCTGAAACAGATCAGCGATGGCAGATCACCAGGGTACTTGCACTTGTTTGGGTTTCAGTACTTTATCTTAAGTACTTTACTGTAGGAATGGCAATCGTTCTCATCCTCAGGCCATTCAAGATGAGTTTGTCTCTCCATCACGTGCTCACCAATGGATCAGGATTGAATGTAAAAAGGTCGCGATGGATTTGTTTCTTACAAATGCAGCTTTTGTCTTCTTCAGATGTTAACTGATTGTGTGATGTTTTTATCAGCTGTTTGGACTCTCATCTGATGGCACCCATTCCCTGCAGGGTATTTTGCATTTTCAGCAAATTAGTTCCATTTAATGGTGAACTGTTCCTTTAAGAATGATTGTAGGAAACTTGCTGTAATTTCATTAGACTTCAACAGATTTTCTTATCTACAGGTCTTTCCTAGTCAGGACAAAACACAGAGAAACGAGAATGTTTGCCTTTGTACATTGTGTATTTTTTCTTTTTCTTTAATTAAATATATTTTTGTATATTGTTTCTTCCTATTTACTTATCCTATGTTTATTGTTTTTATTATCAGTTTTGTCACTGTCATTATGTTTGTACTCTGGAAGATTCTGTCATTAAAAAAAAAAGTGCAAACATACCTGGCAATAAAGCTTTCTGATTCTTTCTGACTTCAATGTGGGAATGTCAGTTTTGACTGGGTTCTGAGAATATCATTTTGACACAGTACATCTCTCCATCATGTTCACTTGCACACTGCTGCAGCTGTATGACGGCATTCAGACAGACTCCTTCTTCTTTCCATCGTCAATGAAACTCCAGAGTTAACGCTGAAGGAACATCTGACGTCTTCAAGAGACGCACAGATTCAAAATATTCCACAGAGAAGAAACAAACAACATCCACTCAGGGAAAAAAGAAACATTTTTATTTAAGAAACAATAAGTGTATATAGGAGTGCAAGAATAACCAATCACTGAAAAACTATTGGAGAATGTGAAACGAGTTCAGAAACGCTGCTGTGCCACCAAACGTATGAAATTATAGAAAAGAATGTGAAAACTATGAGAAATCACAACCTAAATCCAAAAGAGCTGCTGCCGACTGATGAACGACTAAAACCAGTGAAGGTCTGAATCTGAACGATGACTGAACTCCACGTCAGCATCTGCCCTCACTGTGCCGTCTACCTAGGGCACGTCACCCGCCGCTCACCGGTGACAGCAGAAGTTCTTCACTACAGTCCACAGAGGAGAAGAGCAGAGAGATCCAGCAACCCCAGTAAAGCCCAATGGTCCCAGAATGCAGGAGTGATCCCAGCGCTGACAGCTCCCTCCTTACGCTCGCGGTCTGTCTGAGCCGCGCTCTGAGGAAGAGGAATGAACCGGGGAAACGCTTCCCTTTCACCTCGTTCAACTCAAAGAGGAGAAGCGAAGCTAAATGAATGTCCCTTTATTACACAGAGGGACCCGATCGGTCCGGGGCAGTTCTGAGAGGAGATGTGAGTCCCATCATTCCCAAAGAGAGGTCGGGTCGAGGGCGTTCAGGGCGTGTGTCACCAGCGCTGATGGACTGTCACTGGTTGGGTTTGGTCCCGCTGTCTTTCCCGACGTCTGCAATACAACAACATTTGCAATCAACATCATCCCAGACAGATTTTCCACAGCAGACAACAGATGATGATGATCTTACCGGCGGAGCTCCTGTCGTGAGCGGAGGACTGAGCTTGCTGCCTGTGACGAGATCAGAGCGCTGTCATTACTGTACTGATGTATATATATACTGTATTCTATTTACTTCTCCTGATAAAGCTTTAAAAATTATGTCATTTGATTAGTTCCTAATGTCAATAAATGTGTTACTTATATAACAAATGCAGTGTTAAAAACATATGAAATAAACATCATGTTTTGTGCATCAGTATGCCTTTTAATAAATCACCAGAGAATGAGCTAAAAATGCAGACTAAACATTGTCATGTCTGTGTGTCAAGTATTCACTGAGATTCTGTTTGTTTTCGTGACATCTCTGAAAGATATATTCGCAGAGACTGAGAATAAGTTTATTTTACAAAAGCACAATATTTAGTTGGTATTGTGATTTTTTTGAGCACTGACTGATCACACTCACAGACACACAGCGCTCACCTGTCGAAGTAAGCCTGTCTCCTCCTGCGCAGCTCCTCGGCTGTCAGCGCCTCCTTCTCAGCGCTTCCCGATTCCTGAGACGAGCCGGCCGTCACAGCGGTGCTGGGGCTTCTGGGATCACTGCCACCTACAGCCAGTAAAGAGCAAAAGAACTGCAGATCAGAAAACAGCTCTGTTCTGGCCTAACGCACGGGAGAGGATTGTGATCTTTACATGAAAACAAAACACTAAACTAGATATTCTGAGACTTTAATAGAGGGGTCATTCTGTGTCCATTCAACCAGAGGTACAAAAAAAAATAAAAAATCAAACATTTTTGATTTTGCTAATATTTTTTCTGAAGAAATAAACATGTACAGTGATGACAGCCAAAATATTAAACATCATGGATGAATATTTACGGAATAATCCACTATTTCGTAGAGGGCAATTTTCACCTGAGATTGAGAGCCAAATTACAGGGGGTTAATGATGACCATTTAAAAATGGGAAAACAGCACTTTTCAAGTCTTTTCTCCAAAGTTTGCAGGCCTGTTACATAAAAAGTATTAAGATATCTTACAAAGTATGGCTCCAGGCATAAATTGTTAAATTGTACACCTTCTCAGAGGTCAAAAACCACATGTGGTTCACTCTGCAAAAATAGATTTTTCTTTTGAAGAGGAATGTCTGAAGAACAAATAATGCTGAAACCAGACGGATCTCATTTCCTTCTGTCACAATTGTATAGAACATACCAGTTTGAGTGTCGTAATTATTATTTTTCCAAAATTTTCATGCCTGTAACCCAAGAAGCATTAAATGATCTTGGTCTTCATCTTTGTGCATGTTTTATAGATCACGTCACGTGACAATAATAAAATCTAAATAATAAAACTAAATAAAAAAATATGAATATGAAAAACAAAATGCAATTAAATTTTGTTTCCCCAGATTGTTCTGCCTATTTTTGGAATGAAAGAATGTACACACCTGCCATACTGAGCTGAATGGCTCTGCGAAGGTCAGCCTCCTCGTCCTCCACCTCCATGTCCTGTCTGCTGAGAGCCAGAGCCTTCCTCAGCTCCTCCTCATCCTCATCCAGCAGCACTTCATCTGCGGTGTGTCCGGGGTCTGACGCCTGCTGCACTGACATCCTGATCAACGGCACACACTCAAACCCATCAGTGACAGCTGGAAGTGAACGGGGCTGTGTGTGCATCACATGATTCTCTTCCTCTGTCTCATGCATTGAAATCATGTGATGCACAAGCAGCCATGGATAACTGCTCATGTATTCAACCTTCCTGTTGTACTAAAATTATTGATACTACATTTTTGTTGTGGGTCACAAAAAAACACTACGAAAAACACAAAGCACATGTTTTCACATAAAACCCCTATTGTAGAATGTCAGAAACTAAAATCAAATTACAAACTGCTATTTTGAAATTGAAATTAGCTCCACAGACAGAAACTACTGAGGTGCAAATGACTACAAATAAAGCCTAAAGGGTTAGTTCACCCAAAAATGAAAATTCTGTCATTAATTACTCACCCTCGTGTTGTTCTAAGACCTTCGTTCATCTTCAGAACACAAATACAGATATTTTTGATGATGTCAGAGAGCCATCTGTCCCTCCATAGAGAGCAATATAACTGAAATGATCCAGATCAAGAAACGTGGTAAAAACACCGGTAAAAAAGTCCATGTGACATCAGTGGATCAACTTCAGTTTTGTGAAGATAGGAAAATACTTTTTTTGCATAAAGAAAACAAAAATAACATCATATACTCAACAATTCTTCTCCTATGACTTACGTCTTCCACCATTTTAGAAAAATTACTGCGTAAGTGTACGCTTTCTTCTAGGTGCAAATAGCCACAGATTAAGTACATGCGCGTGCTTTCACCCAGATATAAACAAAGCTGATTACGTCTAATATGTTAAAGCTTGTGTACGCAGTGCGTTGAGATACTCTCTAAAATGGCGGGAGACGTAAGTCAGGGGAGAAGAGTAAATGATGTTATTTTTGTTTTATTTGCTCAAAAAAAAGTATTCTCGTAGCATCAGAAAAGTGAGGTTGATCCACTGATGTCACATGGACTGTTTTTAGTACGTTTCTATATATGGATCATTTCAGTTGTGTTGCTGTCTATGGAGGAACAGATATCATCAAAAATATCTTAATTTGTGTTCCAAAGATGAACGGAGGTCTTATGGGTTTGGAACGAGTGAGTTGGGATGGGTGAGTAATTAATGACAGAATGTTAATTTTTGGGTGAACTAACCCTATAAATCACATCTAGCATTGTTGGTAGTTGGTGTAAATAGTTCATACTGTGTGTATGTTTATGTATGTTTATGTACACGCTTGTGTGCAGTTTATGTACATTACCTCATAAACTTGGTTTCAGTCTGAAAGCGATTGTCATTTCTAACCACTAGGTGGTAGTGTTGTTATAAAGTTTCAATGTTGTTAATGTAGCTCGTTTCCTTGAAAATATTTAACCTGAGAATTTAATAAGAAACTAAGTATTTGATGCAAATGTCTTTGCAGTAATATTTTTGAAACTATAACTTAGTCTACCTCTTTTCCTTTTTCTATTGGTTAAGTATGTAACCCTCAAACCACTCGTTCCCTGAAGGAGGGAATGAAGACGTCAAATCGGATGATGTGATTAGAGAGACCAATAGACTTCGAGTGTAACTAAACAAGCAAACGCACACTTGCATGGAATAATTGCATACAGCTGCCGCTAAGTTTAAGTAGTTTAAGTAGTCAGCATACTCAGGTTTTCACTGAGGAGCCCTTTCACCCGCTCAATCCTACCAGCGACCGTCTATTGAATCCCTACCAAAGCGCCACAGATGCCGTCCCTTTTAGTGTCCTGTGGGAGCCTCCTCTGCCGGCATAGGCTGGGGTTCACCACAAGAAGACCCGTTTTATTGTAACTTTTCCCTGAAGGAGGTTTCGGAAGCACTTACACATTTAAACAACCATTTAGTTGCACATGGAAATTTAAATCTTGAAAAATGGCAGAAGGCCTGCTAGGGAAACACAGGCTCTGAGGTTATACCGTGGACTTCACACATATGGGATCCTCGTAGATCTCTACATATGGAACCCAACTGGTTCTACCAGTTTTCATGGATTCATCATGTGAGTGCCTGGCACTGGACACTCCGCCACGTCTGGAGATGAAGGAGTTTAACAGGATCTACAGCATAGATTCCCTGGAATGGTTTTAGCAAGCCGACACAAACCGCAGCCTGTCGGTGCCTCTACCTGTTTGAGATGAGAACACCGGAAGATACCAGCTTCACACAAAGGCTATAGAATCTAGCAAGCATGTTAAGGGTTGCCCAGCCCATCTTCTGCTTAGAGACAGCATTCCTCTTCTGCTGGCCTCCGTGGCAGACAAAGAGATGGTCTGAGGTCCTGAAGCTTTGTGTCTGGTCTATGTAGCATCTCAAGGCTCAGACGTGACAAAGCAAAGCTATCGCTGGGCCTCCTCAGGCAGCAGTGTTTGAAGGCTCACCACCTGATCCCTGAAGAGAGTAGTGGGAACCTTGGGCACATAGACGGGCTGGGGCTTCATGATTACCTGGGAGTTAGCAGGTCCAAACCAAAGCACGATTTGTTGACTGAGAATGAAAGCAGGAGCAGAGTTTTCAGTGATAGAAAGTCAAATGTCTGCAAAGTGCTCTGAGCATTAGAAACAGGTCCCAAGATGGTATAGAGGGGGATTGTGCAGGATTTAGACTTCTCACCCCCTAAAGAGCCTGATGACCATGCTTCCCCAGTTACTTCCCTTCCACGGGGTAGTGGCTAGCAGCAAACACAGCCACATAGACCTTAAGGATAGAGGGAGACAGTCTTCACTTCAACCCTTGCAGCAGAAAGGACAGCACGACTCTGATCAGGCATTTCAGGAGGTCTTGGTGAGAAGAGCACCATTTGATGCAAAGGTTCCACTTTAACACACAAGATTGTCTCGTAGACGGAGCTCTCACCAAAGTGATGGTGTCAACTACCTCCTGGGGTAAGTCACCTAGAATCTTTGCGTCCCGTCCAGAGACCAGACATCATCTGGGAGCCAGTCTGGGTGTCTCGTAGCTGGTCCGAAGTGGGGTCTGTGTGTGTGCAACACTTCCCTGCGTTCGGGTTTGGCTTGCACTTTTTTGAAACAGCCCACGTGAACAAAACATTAAAACATGAGTGTGATTTGAGACAGTGCCGTCCACAACTCCCCGTCCTTTCTGGGGGAGGAATTGGTGCATTCACCATCTCCCAAAGAGCAGCTCCATCCATCTCTGGGTCGGCCTGTCTCAGGGCCTCTTGCCACCAGGTTCTTTCAAAGGATGAGCATCACAGGGGAATTCCTCACCATCACCGTAAGACCAGTCCGGCGACTGCCAGAGGTAGAACCCTTGATCTAGGCAGAGGCACATACCGCCTGCAAGAGCTTCCCAAGAGTGTGCTTTGAACTCGATGACTCACTCGTAGTCAGAGAAGTCAAGAGCAGAATGATGTAACTGCTCTCCTCTGAAGCAAAAAGCAGCCTACTTATACTCACACTCTGATCAGCTGGATGTAATTATCCCATGCCAATGTGCATTGTCTCATTTAGTTATACTCTAAGTGGATTGATCTAAGATCCTAATTTGTCAGTCATCATCTGAGTGACCAACTAAAAAGGAGGTGAATGCGGGTCTAACTGACCCAGCACACAAGAAGTGGGTGAAGATTCTTGTGCTGTTCTGTATGTTGTGTGATGACGGTCAGGGCACCTCTGGGCCTCGTCCTCTCCGATCAGCTTGGGACGCTGCTGCTGCTCAACTCGCATGATCCGCAAAATCTGATCGGCTTCACAGTCCGGTAAGTTCCCCCGGATCACAAATATGGAATAACCTGCAGAGATGTTCAGCTGAGTTGAATTTCCAGCATTATCATTGTGACATTCATGTGGATGCACCATGAATAGTGTTTTACCTTCCTGCTGTAGCTGTGCTAAGAAAAGAGCCAAGTAAGTGTCTGATATGAGCTCTGGTCCAGTCAGCAGCGAGTTCAGATTAAACCACTAGGTTAAAAGAGAGAAACAGCCTGTAAACTTCAACATCATCTTACAGCGACTCAGACTAATGCTGCGGGTACATACCTGCTGTCCAAGCTTACGCACCGTAAACCAGTGCTCCTTATAGTTACATATAAAGGCCTTCTCATGTCTGAAAGCAAACATAAAGAGGATGAACAATCCCACAGTGGATAAAAGGACTAAAGATAAATTTCTCAGAAAGACTCACATGGGATCGATCTGTAACTGCTGGTACTCTCTGCTGTTGAAGAGAACGATCTCTAAACCCCAAACCCCTAGAGCGTTACTGATCACCTGCAAAACAGAGCACATCCACTGAAAACACACCATCAAAACCCGCCGGATTGTTTGTAATAGAGATTTAGACTAAATGTAAAACGCACGAGAGCCGACTGTTTCTGTCTGTGGTAAGTTTTAATAAAAAAATGTGAAAGCCAAACACAAGAGAAGTAGGCTATATGCTGTGTTTAAATGCGTTTCCACTTTCTTGAGCAACACAATATACAAATCTATAGCCAAATGCATTGTTTATATTAACGTGATATATGAACGATTGTGTAACTGTGCTGTGATAAAAGAGGATCACAATGCTGAAAAAGCACTTTCAGTATAGGCTAACAACGCTTGGATTGAAATAGAATGGATAAATGTTGTGTTTGTGGTAAACAGCCGCGGATCAGGAGCGGATTGCAAACGCACAAGGAGTCTGTGCTGCTTCTGCACCCCATGTGTAACGCACTGCAAACGGAGCACGTGTAAAACAGGCTTATCTTCTTAACAGGGTTGATTACTGATTGTGCTCCTCATGTGTTCACTTAGGATAATTATCTGAACGTGCTCCTCCTCAATATTCACGTAATAATTAGACAGGCCTATTAGTACTTAGAATTTGGTAGAAAAACAAAGTGTTGCATGTTTTATTGGTGCAAAGACGAGTAGTGATGACATTTACTTTACAACAGCTTTTCATCACTTAATTAGAAGCAACTCAAACTAAATTGTGTCAACAGACATTCAGAAGTTGATTTTAAAATGCAACAGCTTTATTTTATTCCAGATACTTTGCATTTTTACAGCACTATAAGTGTATGGTATCAGGTAATGAAAGGTTCGACACACGCTTGTGGTCTCCAGCCTCACTCGGGCCAAATACAGTGCTCAGGTGACCGTATCACTGCACTCAGCTGCTGAATCAAACGGGGCTCACCTGAATGGAGAAGAAGCCGCTGTCATCCATGTTTCCCGACGGTTGCTAAAGACGGTAGAACACAAGCGAGTTAGGACTGTGATCACGTCTAACAGTGTCAGCTGTGAAATGAGCAGCACCTGCAGAAAGGTCCTGTACTCCTCGGTCTGCATGCCTCCTTCAGCCATGCGCATGCGCTCCTCCTCGTCCAGCTGCTTCGCGATGGACGACAGCTCCACCGGACAGAAGTACTCTCCCTGCAGGAGGTTGTTCAAGCAGTGCTGCGCACACAGAGAGCCCTCTTGCTGGAAGACACAGACATCATACCAGTTTTCATTCAGTCCTCAACTAACCTTGCCACATTCATTTTCTTATGTGCACATAATACACGCACACACAAATTAAACATTCAGTGCATCACCCCTTCCCTGGCCTGTTAAACTTAAATACAACCTTTACATTACAACACACTGCATTAGGGAACAGAAATCCTTGTGAGGTAACAGAATAAGGGTTCAAATCTTGTGAAACGGTCCAATAGCTGCTAGTAATCTTCCATAACAATATCAGCTACTTCCAGTACTGACCAAAGCTATTACAGTGAGACCACTGCTCATTCCTGTAGTATTACAGTCTCATCACTACAGTATTAATCACGTGACTATCATTCATTCAGTGCCACGGTGTATAATAAAGTACCTCGGGAACGTTAGATCTTTGAAAACATAGTTACTGTGATTTTTATAGACACACAACCAGCAACAGAACACGAGGATAATTAAAGCGGTACACACTGTGACAGCAAACAAACATATCAGTCCATCTTTGATTGTTGACAGTCGACTAAAGTCCAAGAACCCTTGATATAAACCCTTCTGAACCCACTCGTGTAAAGATACTCCGACACAAAGACAGATCTCGGATTTATGGGTGATGCTCATGTGAGAAATGGAAATATATGTCATAAATATAATTTAACAAAACGCGATCCTTACTTTTTCGTGGAAAATAGACTCCATGTTTGAAAGTGTGAATGACGGAACAGCCGGAAACAACGACACGTCAAAAACATGTCAAAATAAAAGTCACCCAAAACAAAAGCTCACGTCAAATGAAACAAAGAAAAATATAGATTAGGATTGTACGACTCTTGTTTAATTGTTGTGTTTTATTGAATATTAAATAATTACAAAATTATCATATATAGTTATTGACAGTGTTAGTAACAGTTAGGTGTATTCAAACCATTCTGGAGCCTCCCAAGAGATGGATGTTATTGAACGATTCCTCTGCGTTTGTCGTGTGACAAATAAACAAAATTGAGTGCATTTGTATTTACGGTGGAATTGCGACGTCAGATGCGTTCAAATAAAAGAATACAAAATTGTAGCAGTATCGCGAGATTTATCGCATTAAATGTAACATATTTTCTACATAATTACGAATAAAGAATGCACACATTAATTAATTAATTAATTTATTTATTTATTTATATTAAATATATGAACTTTCTGTAAATTAAAGTATAATTTATTTTGTCGTAATAGAACAAAACATGATTTTATTTTGTACCTGCAACGTATATACTTAAATTTGATTAAAAATACAAAGTTTAAATCATTGACATGTAAATATAACAAACAGAATCCTAGAACGTGTATGTAGTCTTTTAGTTAATATCAGCCTACTCTTGCCAAGCTCTGATTTCTGAGAGAGGCACAAAGAGTCATGAAGTTCACAATGCTTTTGTTTTATTTCAATAAAAAGCCCTTGTCTCCTGAGTCCTCACTTCATCCCTCCGTCCGACCCCTATCACACATACCCTTACTCCGGACGTAAGACTTTTTGAAGACGGTTACCCTGGGAATTGACTGTTCTCTATAACCTGACAAGCCCCAGACTCACCTAAGTGCTCTTCTTCAGACTGGCTGAGGCTAGACCTCCACCCTCTTCTGAACCACTCTGAGGCATACTGAGGAGGTGATCTCCAAACCAGAAGAAAACCTGCTCTGGAGCGTATGTTACAATGGTGACAAAACCCACTTAAAACCAACCCATCTTCTCCCCAGCATGAAAACTCAGCAAACTTACCTGGGGAAAAATTTAAACTGACTTTATTAACACTATTTCTGTAAAATGGTGCTTCAGAAAAATTACGGCAGACTACATTAACAACATTATTATTTATGTTGATTAGCCCCATAAAACCTACTGTGTTTACATTTTGGTGATCATTTGTTTTGTAACAATAAATACACACATTAATTATATTTCTTATAATCATTCATTTTACTATGGTGATTAGGCAGAGTTAACGGTTGCTGCTCAACTGATTTGAAAGTACTGTGCGACCGTCATATCCAAATGTTGGAGACTTATGTGTCTTCCATGATCCGGGCGGTGTTAGGGTCTCTGGGCAAGGGACAGGTTATTCCCTTGCACCACCATTGATGGTGTACCTTCCCATTTAAAGACCTGTTTCTAGGTCAGAATGAAGCTAGAAAATAACTTTTCAAAAGTCTTTATCATCATTGTAGGTGAACTTCAAGGTACTAATAATAATATAAAAAAATTCATAATCCTTTATGTCGGGACATGTCTCAGCCTATATTTCCGTAACAGGTGAAGACTTTTCAGTGCCACATCACATCTCTGTCTGAACATCTCTGCTGGATCCGCCGTATTCTCCTGCTCATCTGGCTCAACCCTGGTGGTTCTTCTGCACTGCCGGGTCCAACAAGGCCCTCAGGCCTACCACCCCTACTATCTCCCCTTGTCTTTCGCTGCTTCATCAACTTCCTGGACTGTTTGTTTAATATTGCTTGTTTTATTTTTGTGGAGCATCTAGAATCTGCTCCTTAAATGGTCAAACTAGTTTTGCTTAGTTGCTCTTCCTTTTTCCCCTGAGATTAGTTTGATTTGTTTTGTGTATATAAGCCCCAGTGTTTCCAGTATTGATTGTCTGTTGTTTATCCACTGTTGGATGTATCCTCTGTGTTCTAAGTTCTGCTCTCTTGTCTCTTTGTTTTCTCAAGAACTGCGGAGGCTGGGAGACAACAATAGATGGAGCCAGGGCATCAGTGTCAAAACAAAGGAGAGGTCAAGGCAGGACTGCAGAAAAATGTCTCTTTATTGTCCACTTGAACACAGGTAAATCTCAGCCCAAAGGTCTGTGGCAACAGGCAATGCTTACTTCATCAAAAAGTTCATGGACTAGGAAAAACACAAAATATAACTCGACGAGCAGCGACCACTTCTCCAGTACAGAAACCCAGCGTGCTACACCTAAACACTTGACTTTCTTTGCTGCAGGCAGCGGGTGTTCTGGTATGGGTTGAACGAGCAGTGAAAGCTGGACTGGACAAGGACACGAACACAGGTGCTGGTGTCTCTGAGATCATAGGAGAAAGAGCTTAGAGCACTGAGGAATTCTTCACAATAATTCAGCAAAAGATGCCGAGACACACAGTTGAAAATAAGAGCAGCAAATCAGAGTTAAACATAAA
>JAUMHE010000069.1:21277738-21294189 GCA_032359235.1 Enteromius mattozi | reverse complement strand
ATCCAAGTGCACACACACAGCAGTGAGAAGTGAACAACCACACACACACACACACACACACACCGTGAACACACACCTGACTCAGTTGAGTGCATAAGGGTTTAGACTTTTAGTGCAAAGGTTTAAGCATTTTTAGAATCTTGGCATTTTCATCCAGCTTTTCTTTGTAGTACAGTACACAATAATAAATTGATGATACATGCTATTTAAAAATATATATATATATTTATGTATTTTGAACAAAGATGTGCATGCATTGTGCGTCAGTCAGCATACTCGGAACCAAAGAAACCAGAGCTACTGCGTTTATCATATATATGTATGTATATGTATATATCTATTTTTTTTACCTTGATGACATATATACAAGGAAATATGTCAGAAGAGCTTTTCCCCCTCCACTGACCATAATAATCAAACATACAGGTTCACAGAACCCTGCTGAAAAAAACAGCACATGCTGGTCAGGTTTGAGCTGGTTATGTACTGGTCCTGAGCAGGAGCTAGTTGCTCTTCAAAACATACCTAACCCTAACACATGTAAACAGAGATTGTAGAGTTAAACCATTAACTGTTCTGGTAATAAAACAAATCATGCATGTTTGATTAGTTCAGTGTGCGAGGTAATGTTGAATCTAATTGAGAAGACATGTTCAAGTATGCTTAATATTCCCTGTAGATTAGATTATTTTCTATCTACAGCATGAATGAGTTCTGTTTTCACGTGTGTGTGTGTGTGATCATAGCACATGGTCACTTCAGACTCCAGCTTTTAAAGGTAGTCCCACCTCTTTGAATATGACTGGAATCATGATTAACTTCACTTCTTCTTCTTCTTCTTCTTTTATAGCAGTTCATAAACAAAAAGATCATCACTGCCACCTATCTCCCGAATGCACATGAGCCTCTGTCACACACACAACCACAAAAACCAAAGTAACGTCACATTTATAAACTTAACTTCAGAACTTAACTTATAAGTATATATTTTTATTTGTTCTCTGGCTCTCACATGCCTTATTTCACCCCAGCAAACAGCATGATCTGGACCTGAACACTTGTTAATGAAGGATCTATGGACTCGTCTCATCTCAGGCTCTGCGTGTGATGAAGGTGAGCTTCAGTTTGATGTTTGAAGAGACAGAAATAAAGCCCTGGAGATTTTCTCAGTCAACACACATGGGAATGGGAGACTGATCTGCACTCAGTGATCAGATGCTCAGAAAGATCAGAGCCCTGAAGACATATTCGAGTCATTTGTGAGTATATGGCGCCACCTGCTGGATGAACAGGGATGTTAGTAATCACATTCATACACTGATGGAGGGAATATAATATAAAATGACTATAGAACTATTTAAGGACTATATACTATAATATAATATTACTTATATCATATATTATTGATAGTTTAGAGTTCTTATCCAGTAAAAAGCTATTTTAGCCTGTTTAATCCCAATTTTGTTTTTGGCAAAGTGTGTGAAAACATGTGTTTTATTCTCGGTCACAATTGTGGGATAAAGTGAGTAATGAAATCACATATTTCTGCATTCATCATTTTTTAATATATCTTAGCTCAGCTATTTTAAACTGTTTAATCACATTCTAGGGTGTTTATTATGCATCAAAAACTTATGCAACATTGATAGGAAGAGAGGGAGAAAAAACAACAACAACAACAAAAGAATTCAGTAGCAGCTGCCAGTGGATTTGTATTGTCTAGCTAAGTTCCCACCGGTCACTATTGTGACCATCAAGATGTTTGCTCACTCTATGACCACACTCAACAAAGATAAATATATGTGAATGCAAATATTAATACTAGACACCCTAAAGATAATCTATGTCATATCTTTATGTTAACATACTTTACTAGCCCTTCGTTTTGGAGCTTTGATGCAGTTATCATTTTCTCAAGGTGCAAACAGGAAATAAACTGCTCTGGTCGTCTGACAATTTGCACTAATTGTGTGAAACTTCACATATTTAATTGAGACCCTTTATTTTTTCCATATTTGCAGGAAGTCAGTAAGTTTTTAAGAGCTTTATAAATGAGAAACATTTTTACAGTCGCTATTGTGCTACATTTATACATGGGCTTAAAATGTCAGATAAATACCAGCATCTGCAGCAAATTCTGTTGCTCAGTTTGAGTCTCTGAATAAAACTTTTGATGAATCAAATATGAAACTCAACATATGCAAAAACATGTCAGGCTTTTAATAAAGTTTCATTTGAACACACAGAGCTCAGTGATGAGTTTATTAATAATGAAACAAATCTATTTATCTTTTTGTTTGCTTGCATTATTATTGGTAAATAATGAAGCTCAAATCAATGTTTTGCACTCATTCATTAATACAGATCTAATGACAATCTTACAGCTTCTTCAGAAGCACTTAATGCTGATATTTCAAATGTTTTCAGTGATTATTTGTGTGTTTTCAGTCGGTCAGATCTGATGTTTTCTGAAGATCAATCATGAGTCTGTTTTTCTCACTCCTCCACATTGATTGCTCTGTAATAATGAGGATATCAGTGTGTGTTTCGGTTGATGTGGAAGGCTGATTGAGGTTACAGATGGAGAAATAAACCTCAAGAAGCTCTGATCTTTCCCTTTGATTCAGAGAGATATACAACAGCGCCATCTGCCGGATAGTACAGGAACACAATACATGTAATATAGATCTGATCAGTGTTTCTAAATAGAAGAACTCTTCATTTTCAAACAGGTGCCATTCCTGACATAAGATTAGTGAAATTATTACCTCCTCACTAAACACCAAACCATAATAATTTCCCAAAAGTAGAAAAAAAATATTGATATTGGAGACTGCTACTATCTAAATAAAACAAAATATATAGAATAAATCCAGTACTCTACAACCCTTACAGACCTTTCAGTTAATATTATCACCTAATATGTTTAAAGGGATAGCTCACATAAAATCTTTAGAACCACAAATGTTCCTTTTCAAAACAAATCATTTTTGTTCATCCATTGAAGTCTGTAATCAAAAAGGCATAGAACACTGTTCAAGTAATCCACATGAATGGAGAAGTTCTTCTGAAGAGATCTCTTCACACGACTGAGCTGCTTTTACTCTGTGTGTGTGCTGATCCATCAATATACGCTTTGATTCAATCTGTTTATCATACCAAGCCATTTTACTTCTTCAGATGACTTGAAGTAGACTTTTTAGGATGTATTATGTACTTTTTTGGAGCTTAACAGATGTTGGTTGGTTTTTAATGAATGGACAAAAATGATCAAAGTACCATGCTCACAAATTTGTGTGATATTTAGTATTCAAAAGATAAAAAAGGACAATTATTTCTTCATTGTGTGGCTGATTAGGAATCAATCAGCGAGTGACAGATATTCTTCATAAGATACAAATATGAACCAAAAAGCCATGTGATGACCCCCAGTGATGGAGGGACTTTCATCTGACTGATTCATCTTTGATGAAGTGTTATTGGTTGAATGTGTTCTGTATGATCTGGGATGTGAGTCATGGCTCATTCGGGGTGTGTGATGGTAGATCAGTGCCATCTAGTGGACGAGCACAGAGCTGTCGTTATTTGTAAAGTGAAGGAGTCTCTGGTCATACTGACAGCATGGTTGACGGTTGATTTTAAACAAAGCATGTTTAGCGTGAAGAACCTTTCAGAACTACCAAGATCTCGCAGGCTCTGCTGATGACTCTCCTGATGAAGACTTCTACAGTACAGTCTCACAGAGAGGAACATCTGCAGCCCAAAGATGAAAAATAGTGCGCTTATACACTGAAAACATGCATTCCTTTTTGGAAGAAAATGTACATACTTTTGAGTATATTAATGAATTAGCTATAGTATATATTATATAGTATATGATATTTATGTGTTGAGAATCATCATTGTAGAGTATATTATTAAACTTAACAATCCCCATCTGACCTCCAGCATATTCAGTAATATACCAAATACAAACATAAAACAGGAATTATACTCATTTGAGTCATATATGTGTTTGAGATATTTTAATTTTTAACTCTTAGTTACTCTTATAATAAAGCCTTCATTATAAGATTTCTTAGAAAAATCTTCAGCAGGAGGAAGTCTTCAGCTGCATTATGAAGAGAGGAATGATCAATGAAATATGACTGTGATAAACAACAGTGTCATCTGCTGGCTGCATGAAAACAGCACAGTGCACGGTGGGCAAAGCCAACAATATACACCTATTATACCTTTATTTTACGAGGAAAGTGTCCATAAACATGATCACACGATGACGTTTATCCTACAGTCCTACATCCACTTCTGCTCAAAGACGTCAGTGATGAGTACTTCCCCAAAAACTGTAATGAATTTGACCATGGTAAACTCTGTCATGTGTCTGAAAACATCAAACACTTCAATCAGCAGAACCATAATAAACATGATTATAAAACTCAGTCTCACTCTCCGTTCAGTTATCAATATTTGGTTCAATGAAATAAAATTCAATTGAGTTCAGTTCAATTCAAGTTCATTTCAAGTTTATTTGTATAGTGCTTTTCACAGTACAATTAGTTGCAAAGCAGCTTTACAGTTTGTCCGTTACATTCAGGAGTAGGTTATTAGTGGTCACTGTGGCAGAAATGTAGAGTAAAGATCAAGCAGTTATTAGGAACTATAGGGTCATCTGAAGAAAACTGACCGTGAGGTGATTGACCCTGGCACTGTCCCATCATGCACTTCAGAAAGAGTTCATTACGAGCCATTTAGCCAAGTCTTGCTTTGTGTTAGTTATAGGGTTAGTGAAAAAATTAATTTGGATGGCCTGACTGAAAAGATTTGATTTCATTCATTTTCATTCGATACAGGCTGTATCAACACCTAGAGTAGATGTTAGAATCATAACTTGTTTCTGATCCTGTTCGCTGTTCAATCTACAGAAATATCCCCAAAATAAATGTATGAAAAGAGGAAAGAATGGAACTGCTCCATAAGTCATGATTTTCCTTTGTTTCAGTGGTCCGACCCCTCCAAACCTGACCAGCCTCTTCCACATCCACTGCATGAGAACCAGTCTGACCAACAAGTTAACCAAGTGGTAAACTTTTCAGAATAGACATGCCTACAGTTAGATGACTAACTTTAACACTACTTTATAAGCATTTTATGCAATTGGCCCCAGATCTTGATTTGAAGCCTTTATACACTCTTAAAAATACAGGCGCTTCACGATAATATAGAAGAGGCTGTTTTATCTAAATGATTCCATAAAAAACCTTTAACATCTGAAGAATATTTCTGTTTTACAAAAGCTTCTTTTTCAGTGAAAAAGATTCTAAAAAGGGAAAAAAAGAGATTGTTCTTTAAAGAACCTCTGACTGAATGTGGAACCAAACATGGCTCTTCTATGGCATCACTGTGAAGAAGCGTTTAAGCACCTTTATTTTTAAGAGCGTACTTTACTTTTTTTGCAAGGTGTGACACATGACCCGGCTCAACTTATGAAGAAGCCCCGTCTTTCTCCACAAACTGGAATGCAACCGGTTTTATTTGAAGTAGTAAATCTGTGAGCGTGACAAAGCGAGCACTGACCCCAGGAGCCTCATTAAAACTAGTTCAGGGACCGCGACTCCTCTGCAGGATCTCTGAGGCTTTGAGAGCTGGATCTTCACCCAGAAGAGCGCCAGAGGAAAGCTTCTCTTCTGATAAACACATAGTGCTCATGTCCCACTGGCCCGCGCCGCGTCTAAACGCACACTTGTCTGAGCGCGGCACTACAAGGGCTGCTCGTCTGAGATCTCTGCGCGTTCTTCGTACCCTCCAGATTCTCCAGACGCCACGCTCAGCTTCACAGGAAGACACGCTCGCTATCGGAGGAGGATGAAACAGCCGTGCCGTGTAAAGCAACGCATACATACTGTTCTCTTTCAGCTATTCTTCTGGGCTTTGTCATTTTGGGTTTGATTTTTCCAGGTGTTACGCTCAAAGGAAGCTGCCGCGACTAATCGCTTCAAAGAGCCGCGATCCCGTGTTTCTGGAAGTCCCGCCGCTGTCTGGAGGAGCAGAGATCCTGCGTATCTTCTCATTATGAAGCCTCTGTGAAGATCACGGTGAGCTGGGACGCCCAACACTCTTCCTTCAGACCGAACTACAGGTCAGGAGTGACCAGAGGAGAAGACCAGTGCACAAATCAGATGCTTGACTCACTGCTCATGGATTGTTTTTTACTGCTAAAATAACCAGAAGTGAATGAGACCAGACGTCTGACACATGCAATCACAAATGGCCACAACTCTGTTGTGTTAAAAATAATGTGAGCACAAACATGTATGAACAGAGCGGCCTCATGGTGCAGTTCATGTGCTGTGGGCTGATGGGATTCATTCCATACACAACATTACAGACCTAAAGCTGAAGATAAAGACTACAGACTAACACAACTCAAAAACCTTCCTTAAAAACAAACACAACAAAACATCAGTGATCTTCTGAACAAATCATGTTCCCAACTGAGAGCGTCCCTTGATGTCCCCAAACTATCACTGAGTAAACACACACACACACAGAGCGGAAAAGTCAACAATCCCAGCATCCATCAGTTCTTCAGCCCTTGAGCGATCTGAGGAAGACTGAAGTGCTTCTCCTCTGGTGTTTTGAATGTTCTGTTCCGTCTTGAGAGTCTCAGAGACGATCTTCTAAGATCTCACAGTATGATGTGAGATTAGAAATACGACGGCTGACCTTTGACCTCTGCTCATCCAGGCCCAGACTCACAGCATGAGCTCCAGAGAGTAGCTTCAGCTCGGCAGTGTTTCACCTGCAACTATCTAACTTACTAGAATATGAAAAACTATCATCAGAAAAGAAAAAAATATATAAGATGTGTGTGAAATATGTAATGGAATCAAAATAAAATCATTAGACTATTCAAAATGTATACAGGAAGGAAAAACAATATGTGCAGTTTAAAACAACTGACACTAATACAAGCAAAAATAACACAGATATAAATCCTATAAAAGTCAACCATAGAAAGAGCCAAAGAAAAGAACAAGACTTTCAGAAAATATCTTGTATAATCGTTTGTGTTACAATCAGACAATCAGATTCCAGTGGCCTGTTGGACGAGACTATGAGGCTCTGTTAAAAATGAGTATAACATGTTATTAAACACACACACACACACACACACTTGAAGGATCAGGTGGTTTCCAGCAGTATTACACACATGTGACGCAGATTGAGGAATTAGATGACAGTACATTTTAAAGTGCCATTTCAGTGACTACAAAAACACTACTCCATAACTATTCAAGTGCACAGGAGAATCAGTGGCTTCCAAAATATCTCAACAATGTCTGTATAATGTAAAATACGCATGATGTGTGTAAGTGTGTCTTTATATAGATCAAATGTTCTGCTAAGAACACAGCCTAGGTGAGCGGAAGAGACTTCTTCCAAATCACTACAGAAAATGATTGTATATAGGCTGTATATTATGCATATGTGTGTGTGTGTGTGTAAACATAAATATTATTTTCAGTATCAGTATTTTCTTTCAAATCATTGTTAATTTTTGTAAAGTAGTCATAATAAACAGTATATTATACAATCAGCTGACCAATATTATAAAATAGGCACGATGAACTGAAATATTACTGATAAGCCATGTGTAATCCTATAATAATAATTGCTTTGTTTTATCTTTAGTCTACACATCTCTCAGCATTAATGTGTTACAGAATATCGTGAAGGAAAAAAATGCATCTGATTTTCATCTAATATTCAAAATGCTACAAAAATCACTAAAAGACTTAAAAAACAGTTTTCTTATTCTATCTATAGAATTTTGAAGATTGTTGGAACATTATAAAGATCATGGAAATGTTCATATAAATCATGCTTGATTAAAAAGACCCTCTCGTGCACATTTGTGTGCTAAATAGTTTAGGTACTGTGTGAAATCTGAAGCACAATGAGTTTATCAGAGGTCAGACTGCAGTGCATGTGTGAAGAAAGCAGTATAATACATCAAACACAGGAGAGTGTGTGATCCTCCAGGAGTCCTCTGGATGGCGCTGTCTGTCTGCGCTTCAGTCGTCTCATTAGAGTCCAGAGCCCCTCACACACACACACACACACACACAGTCAGGCCAGGCTCTCTCACACCTCACATGACAATCACCTACTCACATCTGAACACTAGCGCATGGAGTTTACATGCTTTATGTGTATCAAACCAAAAATTATTCAGACATCAGATATACATTTGGATATATTTTTTTTTTTTACTAGCGGGTATAGGACTCTATAGTTTATTTATGTAAGCAAAAACAGCAAAAATAAAGTAAACTGTGATTATTATCACCAAAAATTCTACAACCAGTGGACTACTGGATCAAAAATTACCTGAGCATGCCTTGCTTAAGTGTTTTTCTTTAATTGCTAATGTGACCTTTTTCCACCACAAACTGAACAAAATGAAGCGCTGCTTGATAATTGGTTGAGCTATGGTATTATCTAATAGTGTTCTTAAATTTAACATCTGACAGCTATTCAACCCAATTCATTACATGCCTTTCTATCAAAGTCTGACATTACCAAGATGAACTTGTTCTGACAGTTTAACTAGAGTGAATAAGAGTTCTAGAGTGAATAAACTCTGAAGTAATGGGAGAAATGTTGAAGGTGTCTGAATAATCTTTGGCTCGACTGCAGCGGGTGAACTGTCTGAGTTCAGAGTAAAGTGTTTATTAATGGTAATGAGCATACAGTCACAGGTACTGTGGCTATGTTTTCTGTACCTGTCCTACAGGAGCAGGTGGACGCAGCGCTTTGTTTTCACATCATTAATCATCCCTGAAGCCGCACTTGAGCCTGTAATGATACACACCGCACAATTGCCTTTCTTTGCACGGCTGCCAAATTGGAGGTGAGCGTCCGTAGCCAGACAGCGCTCCCACGTCCCCCGACTGTCTCATCATTTAGCTATTTATCCATCTCGGCCTCGACCGCCGCCGCTTTCCCAGGAGGCCGCGGATTGTGCGGTCTTGGGGGGGGTCGCGGGATCAGATTTGCTGCTCAGGGTTTTTGCCTTTGATTGTGTGCCTATAAGTTTGGGATTAAAGACAAATTTCCCACAGGGCAGCGCGGGATTTGCTGCTGCCGTTTAACTGTTTAACCTGGCTTATACTCTGCTAGGAGGGGGCGAGTCGGTCGAATCCTCCGAGACGTAGGTGGGTTGAACTAGAGCCAGTCGGCGTCGATAAGAGCGGGTCGCGTAGGCTATCGGATCAACACCCCCCAAATCTGTACAAACAGAGTGTCTCCCTCGAGAACGGCTTGATACAGTCACATCTCAAGATCACGTGCTGGAGAACTGTTTCCCTCAGTGGTGCCGTTAAAAAAGGCTGGGTTAAATACAACCCAGTGCTGGGTAAAACCTGGATGAACCAGCGTTTGAGTTACTGCTCAGAAGGCTGGGTTAAATATATAACCCAACTGTTGGTTGAAAAACAAAAGTTTGGCCATATTTTACCCAGCGCTGGGTTGTATAGCATTTTTTAGAGTTACACTTTATTTCAAAATACATTTTGTAATTTTGCAACTAAATTTTAACTAACATTCTTTAGAGTATGTTATCTTTAGTTATTGGGTTGTTTTTTCCCAGCCTTCTGGGAAGAAACCCAACCACTGGGTCAAAACAGCCCAGTTGCTGGGTTTGTCAATATTTTATCCAGTGCTGTATTTTATTTAACTTAAGGCATTCTACTGACTTTACAGTCTAAAAAATTCTTACAAATTCTTACGACCAATTTGTATGTATTTTATGATGTGGCTAATTTGTACAAATTCGCACAACCTCACTCATGTGATTTTGTACAATTTGTCTAAACTCCAGTGATGGGTAGGTTTAGGGGCATGGTTAGGTGTAAGTCATTTGCACAAATTTGCAACTCATACATACGACTTATTAAAAATTGTATGAATTTGAGGTTGTACGAATTCATATGAATTAACCACCTTGTAAAATATGTACTAATCCGCCTCATTCCTAAACGTGGAAGTAAGTCTACGTGCGAGACTTCCGGTTCATTAGGGAAGGGAAATAATGAGAAAAATAACATCATGCCATTAAATGCAAAACTGTTTGTGCTTTATTAAGATAATACACTAAAATAATATGGTAAGACACGCCAATTTGCAATTTTTAAGCAGCTAAAAATGGCTGAAAGCTAATAAGACTGGAAGCAAGACCCATAAATGTTCCAAATGGCCACGCCCATTTTTATGTGAAAAAAAGGTGGATTTTCAGCGGAAAGTCTGAAGTGTCTAGAACTAAAAAGCACACAACAAAATGTCATTTTTTTCTGGTTTCTGGAGGGCGAATCTTAACACTCAACAGCGAGGCCACAACTTTGCTAAAGACAATAAGCAGACTTCATTAACCCGGTTGAGGGTGATGAAGCAAACGAGGCGTCTGGAAAAGCAGCTTAGCGATGGGAAGGCGTGCGAGGGACTCTGTACCTGTGGGATGAGCGAGGCTTTCAGAATCAGCAGGTGCATCTCTGTTCTGTCAAACACAGTCCGAGCAGATTACACAGATCTGAGGGAGTTTAGCTGCCTGCGGCCGTCGCCTCCCACTCCACAAACACAAGCCTCAGGTGTGTTACTGGAGAACGGCCAGAGCTTTGATCGCTCTCCAGTGACGGATGCGGCCAGGACACACACTCACGTGTCATTACGACAGGTGCAGACGAACACAGTCAGTCCTGTAACACATGCATACAAGAAGACAGACGTGGAGAGGTGGATCTCCTGGGATTCTCTGAATATACGGCACAACGCTATTGATCTTTAATTAAAGCTGCTCTTAACTGCAACTGAGTGGACGAGAGTTAATTCATGAACTAGTGATAATATTTGTGCTCTGCATGAGGAGGTACATAAAAAGTTATCTATTGTCTGAGCAGTTTATCAGCGCAGTGATGGTGGAACGCTCTGTGCCACGCCTGGGACTTACAAGCAATAACTCAACGTTATGGGTCAATTTAAAATGGGCCCTGCGCGCTGATTCTCAGATGTCCTTAGCTACTGAGCGATGCTGCCGCTGGATTACTGGAGGTCTGTCTGGATCGGACTGAATACGACACACACACACACACGTTCCTCTGGGGACGGCGAGGAAGGGCAGAGGGTGTCTAGATACTGTGATTTCACCCTTTCTAGTCCTATTGATTTCTTCACAGGATGCAGCTATTAACATTGAGCGTGTTCCAGAGGAGCTTGCGGCAGGTATCCAGGCGCTCGGAGTGTGTGAGCGCTGTGCTTTCATAATTAAGGTCAGGTGGGATGCATTAAAGCATTTGAGGTGTTAAAATTGGCGCTCCTCGGAGAGCGAGCTGGCATCGCTCACGCTCGTAAATTAGGCACGCTGGAAACGAGACTGCTTTGAGGAATGGGCTCAATATCTTCAACAGTCTCAGGTTCTGATGACGACCTCACAAAACACTCAACCTGCAGCACTGGCCATTTCAACCGTTACGAACACAACGCATGTTATTAAGTGATGAGTGTTCCTCCTCCAGCGGAACGGCAGGCACACCTGTCAGGTGACACACAAAGCAGCCAATGAGAGGAGAGAAAGACAATTCAAATTCCTGCTAAGAAAGAATAAAAATAAAAAAACCTATGCGATAACCATTGTTGTCAGATTTTAAATGTACTACTGAAACATTAGCTTTATTTTCCAAGTAGATGGAGCTGTAGCTGCATGAACAAAAATTTCTCATTTATGGAAATGAACCACAAAGCCTTGTCTGTTTGGTTTTACTTTTGCAAAAGCATTTAATTCAGAGTCAAAGTGCCACTCTTGATAATTCATCTACCACGGCATGGTCTCAAAGAGACGCAGTACGTTTAATGAAAATCCCAGGGCTGTATTAATGGCATCAGTTTCTGTAGGAAGCTGGACGTGAGGCTTGTGCTCTGGATCTCTGCAATTTTTACAGCCGTTTTAGACAAACAGTGAAATCAGTGGAACGCAGTGAAGACGTCAGTCAGATATATGGTAATGGCTGGAACGTTGTGTTTTTAACACCAGTATTTATTTGACCATTATGTTAAAATGTCCTCATAAAGCTTCACTTGGCAGCTCCAGCTTTCTGTTCTCCATCTATGAAGCTCTAAAGTGGACCAGTGGGAGAACAGTCCAACATGGCCGCTTTACTAAACAAATAATCATCACGCAGACCCTTCCAACCACCTTTGTCAGGTGGCGATAAAGTTTTCACTGTTGGGTTGAGCGGAAAGATCCGTGCTTTCCATGAACGGGGCTCAAAATAATTTCGGTTGAGCTTGATGAACGCAGTCAACACTGCAGTTGTTGAAATGAAATGAGATTAGTTGCCCCCCTCCCCTCCTCTATGCTGAAGCTTGATGACCGGACTGGAAATATAAGTGCTCATTTTAATGCCCTCTTACTGTAAGCTTCTTGTTGAAATTGTTCTTGGGAAACTGAAAGATTGAATGTCATTATGCGTGATGTTAAATCCAGCCTATGAAATAATTCAGGAGCTATCACAGAAAGTATCTTACGCTCTCAGAGGAGGCTTTAAAAGACGATAAGGCTGGGATACAAATGCTAGCTTGAGTCCACGCAAACCAAATTAATCCAGCAATGCCCAGGGCCTGCAGGGAGGGGGCCGCTCTGTTAAGACCACCTTTATTCAGTGGCCCTCAGCCCCCAGAACTAAATGACAGCCGGAAAATCACAGCAGCAGGGTCGTGCACGGTGCATTACGGGCTCCACCGCAGCGCCGGTACAGTAGCGCTCACAAAGAGCCGTCACAAAGAGCCGCTCTGACCAGATCCTGAAAAACACAATGCACCACGTAAAGGAATGCAACCACACTTACGGCTTTCTGAAGCCATGTGTTTTCCTACGATTATATTAGTGTTTGTGACAAAAACATGTATGCATAATTAGCTCTTCTAGATGCTAAATCATCAATGTTTTTCCATCTTCGCCTTGCATTTAAAAAAAAAAAAAACTCTCACGCAGAGAGCCCTTCTGGAAAGCGCAGCATTTCTGCAAACTTGCCCGTCTTCGGGCCCAGCATTTCTAACAGTAATTTACACCTATACAATTACAGTGCTCTGGAGAAGATATAGTGTCAGTCCCTTCCTATTTAACAGTGCGACCCGCCGCCCTCCGAGGCTGGAGCTGAACGAGTGTTTCCCTGATTAATGGTGGAAAGAGCCAGAGCTCCGAACCCTGCCAGGAGAGGTGGGCTGCTCTCAGCCTTTTTATGGAAATTAACCGCAAAACACAGCCAATTAGAAGTGTGTTATTTAGAGCGACTTTCCCCCCTCTTTTCATTTGGCTGAATAATGACATGGCGTGATATCCAAATCCTCTGTGGCAAATTAATGTGATGTTCGGTCTTTGCCAACTCCGGGATGCTGAAGGAAAGTTGTGCGCTTGCCGCCGTCTCTGACCGGACGAGATTCACGCGAGGTGCTAATGAATCTGACATGTCTTGCGCTCATCACTGAGTGAAAAAATATTCCCTCTCGGCCACAAAACATTTTTATCAAAAGGCTTTAGAGGCGTACAATGCAAACCAGTGACATTAAAGAGTGACGTTACAATCTGAAGCACTTCTGTCTGGAATTTTTAAAGTTAAAAATACCCTTCCCCTTATTATGTAAATTGAAATGACACGATTTTGTGGAAAAAATCTCCTCTCCGTTGATTTTAGCGCAATGCGCTTATGCAAAAAATACGATTCCTCGTTTTTGTGGCACGTTGAGGAACTCGCGGGGAAGGACCCTGAATGTGCCAGAACACACTGTGGAAGTTTCAAAGGGCAGAGTCTCTAGGAAATCTACTTTGGAAAAATGTCACAGGAGAGATGGGAGATTGGCACCACAAAGGGCCCAAAATAGCACGGGCTGCTACGCATTGTCAGACAAGATTTAGACTGAGGCGCTGACTTTTGTTCTGTGAAGTCTCAGGCCCTGAAAAGGAGATTGGAGGTGTAGAAATTGCAAATTATTTTCTCCTCCTGGATATGCCTTGCTCCCAGTCAGAAAGCGCTGGCTGCCCACACGAGCGAGTTCTTTTACCTGTTCGGTCCGCTCGTATTCCCAGGGTCCCGTCTGCTATCGGTGCTGCCCTACACCCCGTACACTTAATGCAGCTTCACCCCTGGGACACCTAATAGGATTAGAAATCATTTCTGAAAATGTACAAAAACAAATCACATGGCAGGGCTTAGAAATTGCTAATAATTTCTCCATAGCTGGCAGATCAAAGGCAGGCAGCAGAGTGACCCCGCTCAGGCATTTTTAATGAAGGGGTTAATCTTCTCAAAGGTGACCATTCAGGAGCAGCGGTGTGACCAAATGAAGAATTCAGTCCCGAGATAATCAGCACACAAACGCTCTGAGGAGCGCTGAGGCCGATCAGCCGAGCATCTCGGAGGGAGCGGAGCCCGGCCGGTTCCTCGGCCTCAGATAATGATGTGGGTTTTCCTCATCGATGAAACTTCATCTGAGAAACGGGGGCTGGACGCCTTCAAAAGTGCAGCGGGAGGAAAAGGAAGATGGCTTAATACAGTACGAGCATCATCTCCGGGCGGAGAAGTGCACTTTGGACGTATTATCGTGAATGCCAGAAAATGGGCCTCCCAGTAATTAAGAATAAATGAAATTGCTTATCAATTAGTAAGCGACTGCATACACCATTTGGCTGTGTTCTCAGGGATTAATCAGGGAACCATTGACATTACATTGTTCCATAATTATCATTCATACGTTTTATGGTAATTGGAGAATTTTTCATGGAGGAATTACAATGTCTCGGAAACACCAGGCAATATTAACGCTCTCAAATACAAACATTAATTAATTTCGGAGCAAAAGAGGAAGGAGATTGATTGTTGGCATGGAAATAGAAAAGCGTTGACTCTCAAACAATGACTGTAAACAACATTAATGAACTGAAGCCATGATGAGAGAATATCCATCACGCTGGTAATTGATAATAAGGCATAAAAAGACGCCGTGGAAAAGCACAGGCATGAAAAGATATGATGGTCTTAGATGGGAGGTAAGGAGCCTCAAATGACCGAATACGAAAACTGACTATATTATAAAGGTCTGCTCCAGCTTGATCAAACTCATAAGCCTGTACCATTCTAGTAATCTTCAAGACCTTGATCAACTGCTTTAGGAGTGTTCAGGATTGAAGCTGAACCCTTCAGGACCTCCAGGGCCAGAGTTGAGGAACCCTGACATAAAACACGGATTTGGGAGGAGCTTATTCATCTAATCCTGTCAATCTTTCGACCAGCTTACTTTATGCTTTCTATCTGCACATTATAATGAGCAGGTCAGCTAGTGAATTGGTTCCAGTGGTTCTAAAAAGGGTGCTTTTACACTGATGCCATAGAAGAACCATTTTGGTTCCCTGAAAGAAGTCATCAGTGATCAATTCGTCATGGAACCATCGACTGCCAATACACCACAGATTTGTGTCCTGATGTTGCTGCAACCAGAAGGCAGCAAATGTTATATGGCACATTTATCTGGTACCACTAGTGTGTGAGTGTGTGTGTGTACTTCTCGAGGTGACCTCGACCTCAAGTCAAAGTCAAGCTCAATCCTCACACACTTGGGCAGTTTTTGCGCAGGTCACTCTGAGGTTCCTTACAACAGACCCGAGTCACGGCGCTCGACCGGAGAGTATTGGCATGAGGTTTAATGAGGTAATTAGTCAAAGGCCATGTTGACCCTGAGAGGGTAATACCTGTGAACTTTTACCCCAGCTCCTAACACATCTCTAGGGAGCCGCGAGCCTGTCTTCACACGCTTTCTGAGTGAGGACGACATCCCGCGGTCCTGCTAGGTCCGAGCGTTTGATTAGTCATTAGGAGCTCCAGAGGTCTGACACTCGGCCATGAGCTTCACCCATGAGCGACCAGGGAAAGCTTTGTCATGAATCGAGGGCTGTCCAGTCGCAAGGACCCGGCTAACTGCATTTGGCTCAGTTAAGCAGTTCCAAGACAATAGAAATTATAAAAAGTTGCACCTCGGCCCTCGTGTTGCTGTCATTACAGAGAAAAAAAAAAAGACAGAATTAACCCTCGCTGCTTCCCTGCATTGATCCTGGGCTTTTATGGTGTCCCTGGAGCGTGACAGACAATTACAGATATTATTACATCTGCATTGATTTCTTTAAGAGAGCCCGGCGTCTCAAAGCAATTTGAAAAAAATTACAGTTCGGAAGTGGGCCAATTAAAATGCCCCGGGGCCCAATGGGGGACATTCAGTCCTCACAACTGTCAGAATGTCACTGTGTTCTCACCTTACAGCGATCTGACACACACACACACATACTTGCATTTGTGGTTTACGGGGTCTCTCCATAGGTGTAATGGTGTTTATACTGTACAGACTGT
>JAUMHE010000069.1:21207077-21229551 GCA_032359235.1 Enteromius mattozi | reverse complement strand
TGCCTTAAAAATGCCACTGGACTTTGTGTTTTAATATTTTTGTTCTGTTTTTCCATTGAAATTTACACAATTTACCAGAAATAAATTGATTTTAAAACATTACATTTGAATATATTTGGATATGAATCAAAATAAACTTTTTTTTTTTATACCGTGGCCTTCACTTAGGTTTGATTTTTGATCCTTCACAGTGAAAACTTTGAACAGATCCTGCCGCGGTGACAGCTTGTGTACTTCTAGTGTATGACAGTTACATCTGTCTATCTTATAAGAAATCCATTTAAAATGTGTTTTGAAGACTCTGAAACCTGTGCCTCTTTGTGGTCCGTGTGTTCAGAGAGATGTGAGTCTGGCTAGTATTAACACCCAGCAAGATCACGTAAAACAACAGAAAGTCTTTCAGCGACTCAACAGATGAAAGTTCATCAAGGTTAGTGTTCATCAAGAGAACAAATATCAGTGAGATCAGTTCATAATCTCTGGAAGTATACTCTCTCTTTATCCTTGTTTCTTAAACTAATTACACTAGTAGTGGAAGTCGGAGGAGATCTAGGAAGCCTAAGCAAACATCGGTGATCGTTAGTTCTCTCTCCAGACGGGTCGTGACCTCCAGACTTTATCTGCACGTCTGGAGCGAGGGCCGGCTGATTGGCAGGTTAATTTGTGATGCTATAAGCTGATATTCTTGGCTTGCTTAATGCTCTTCGCTGCAGATAAGTCTGCTTAATATGAAGACTGTCATAATTCATCCGCGTCTCAGGAACATTCGTGACAGAGAACTCATCAATCGAAGACGCCGTCACATCATCCGCTGGCGGTTTGAAAGGCTTTTCTCCCTCCTTTCCTTGAAAGCGTGTTTACGCTGAGACGTCCAGTGCCTACCCTCCCAGCGTCAGCTGTTTCCGTGCAAATTAACACACTCAGTGGTGAACTGGATTCCAATTTAGATCGGGAGCCGAGTGTGCAAATTAGCCATGTTTTTTAATTAAGCGCATCTCTCGGCATTAGCCGGAGCGCCATTGTTCGGCATAGTGCAGGTGCAAATTTATTCTCGCTGGAAGCCCGGCGATGTCCGTCCTGTGGACGCAGCCTAATCAGACCCCAGCGGGGGGACCGTCACACCGAGAGCTTCTGCTGAGAGCGGACAGAAATTATTCCTCATTTGAGGATCTGCTTTATAACAGTTCCATTAAAAGTTGCCACCGTGCAGATGAGTGCGGCGCTTGATGAAGAGCGATCTCACCCGCCGGACAGCTGACAGACAGTGCAGCTCCATTATTTGTTAACGAGTCGTCTCGTCCGGTGCTGCTCAGAGAAGGACTGGAGGGGACTGTGTGACGCTGCTGTGTTTATATGTTTTGTACGTGTCACTGAGCTTCAAAAATAACGAGGGTCTTGTTGCGCAGCCCCTTCAATTGAGCTGCTTTGCATGCGGGAAAAGAGGAAGGCCGTAATTATAGATGCATGGCGGGTGAGGTGACGTGTGCTCGAATGACTTCAGTCTCAGATGACCATGAAAAGAACCGTCAGTGCTAGTGTCCGTTCATGCCCTCATTCAATGCAGACATGTTCAAACAAAAAGGATGCATGCGTTGCGTATTTGCGACTTTTACGCTTGTGTAGAAAGGTTTCTTTAATTGCAGTAGACTGACATTTATCTTTCCCTCTGTTTTCTGATGTATGTGATGTATGTTAGGTAACAAGAATGAGTGTATATGAAGCAGCTATATAGCTAGTGATCTGTATAGTAATCATAATGCATTCTCATGGAAACCGATGAAAAGTAAATATGCTTAAAGTATGCAAGTATGCAAATACAAATACATTTTCAAATTTATGTACTTAATAAAATGTCCTGCAATTGTACTTTTAGAATACTAAACTGGTATACTTCAAGTCTGCTAAACTCATTTAGTACTTAATGCACTTTAATTGTGCAGAAGTAGTGCTAAAGTCCAATTAAAGACATACTTAGTATATCTGATTGTGCTAAAGTGGAACTATTGCAAGAATACTTCAGGTCACTTTAAATATTTTGCATTTAAAGGGCAATATTACACAATCCTCATTATAAGTGACAAACACACATTTTAGGCTTATTAATAAGAAATGTGCATTGTGCACCAAATACTCCAAAAAAAAGTATAATTATAATTTTTATGTCAGTAGGTTATCTGTCAGTGTGTTAATAGATTTGAACTATAGTTAGTATGAAATAAAATGAAATGATTAAGTATTACTTTTTTTACTAGCACAGATGGGATATTTTGGTATTATTTGATAACATTTATTATTTACATTAGTTAATGTGTACTAACAAAAAAAACATTTCACAGCATTTCAAAGGTGATGTTAATTTAAAGATTTAATATTAATCGCCTTATCTAATAATCCTGGAATTAGACATTATGAATACTATTGTAGGTCAATTTGCATAAATGTAAAATGTAATAATATTTAATTGCCCTGAGTTAACATGAACGAACAGCTAAATTTTTATTAAACTATGAACTAAACTATAATTATTTATTTAATACTTTTTCCAGATTTGTCCCATCAGTTGCATCAGTGTTCTAAGCAAACATCTGAAAGTCAGTTGCTGGGGAGTCCAGGACAACTTTTGGCCAAGAAATCCAATCGAAACATGAATTCTCTTCTACAGTTTAAAGTCATGGTGTAACAGAAGCAGAAAAGATCTATTATGCCATATTATGATGCACATCTATGTGATACTGATCAGCAGAAAAATGTAGGCTGGGTTGCATCGGTCAGTGTATCTGAATGCAAGCTTCTGCTGGAATATCCAGTTACAATATTTTGATTTCAGATTTCAAGGTTCAAACATAAAAACATATGCATGGATAAATAACATGCATAGATAGGGTGAAATGCATTTAATGCACACTTTGACATATATGTGTTTGCCTGGAACAGGATTATTCGGTCTTTATACCATATAACGTCTGTACTATCAGGACTCTGCGATCCTGTCAACTCTGTTCTGGCTTCCAGAGAATGAACTCTCTCTGTCACAGACCCGCAGCCTCTCCGAGAGCTCAACCATCTCCTGTGATACCAAGCCTCTGATCATTTCCATCTAAAGAAATCCACATACGCGTCGTCCCGTCGATCAGCGGCATCAGAGTATTGGCCGTGTAATCTATAACCGGCACGTGAGAAGCTTAACAATGCGCCGTATGTTCTACACAGGCCTATATTTTATCCTGAAACCCATTTACATCCTGTTAACCATTTCTCAGGGCAGATTAGCCGCTGGTAGAAGGCAGAGCATTTCCCCAGAGAGAGAAGCTTTGCTGCTGATAAGGCCGGTTATAGGAAAGCGGGATTAGTACATCTGACCAGGGCAAAAACGCCTCTGATTATTCCTGAGAAATGGCTCTATCCTGTCAGCCGCCGCTTGATTAAACACGTGGCGAGGACAGTGAGGCACAGCCGCGGGAGATAACTGCCATTATTTATGCGGCTGGATGGTGGGCAGGGATTGGTGAGGGTACAGTACCGCCGGATCCCAGGGGGTTCGATCCCGATCACATGGACGGATGCTTTATCGCCCCCCACCTCGCTCTATCGCCGCCGCGGCCTGCGCCCGATGCAGATGTGCAGGGATATGCCCGTTATCTTCCGGAGGAACTTCTGACGAGCGAGGAGCTTTATGGAAATATGCCGACAGTTTGAAACCTGCTTTGTGATGCTGCAAGCACAGAAATGGGATCCGTCGCATTGGTCGCGGTCACAGACGCAGAACACACATGCTCTAGGTTTCATGTGTGGATTTAGACAAAAACATAATTAGATCAAAAACATCGTGTGGCTTATTTGTTCTCAGTGCACCAACAATTAAAGTTTGTCTGAGGCGAAGGATGATCTAATCAGCAAACATTTACTCATTACAGATTGAAATCCTTTTTATATTCAGAAGCCAGTTAATTAATTAGTTGCGTTAATGACCCGTTAATGGCTGTGGATGAGGAATTTTAACAAGGCACCTCAATTAAATATTATCTAACTGGCTAATCAATGTTTTTAATTAATTATTCACATGATATTTCGCAGGGAATCGATTCCCTCGTACAGCTGAATGAAAGGCCAGATGTGTTTGTGTGCGTTTGCAGCTCGACTGTATAAATCATCTTTTATATTGTAGCGTACTCCTCACAACGGCCTTCACATCTGAGTGTAAAATAGATGATCTTAGCATAGCTGCAGCGGCGGTGGTGAAGGCTGGAAGAGCTCCGTCATCGGCTCTCTTCTGGCTGCAGGATGGGAGAACCCCTTGTGGGCCAGGGGTGGGTGTATGAGGGAGATGGTGGTGATGGGGCAAGGTCTGAACAGAGACAGAGAGAGAGAGAGCACATCCTCTACAGGACTCTATCTGAGCACCCGCCACCGACCTCATAAACCACACTGGAGAAGATTTAAACTCTGTTATAGTGCGGTTGATTGTCTTGTTTTCTGACAAACTGTAGTAATGAATGGTGCTTGTTGAGCAATTTATTAACATTAAACAAAATGATTTATGACTCATCTCACAGATGAAGACTGACAGAATGTTGCAGAATACCACAGAGACTTGAGGGTCCAGGACACAACAAACACTAACAAACCACCCAGAAAACCACTTGGAAACACCCTAGCAAGCACCCAGAGCCTTCTTAAAACCCTCAGCATTGCGCTGGTACGTAACTACAACTGTTTAGAATTTCTTGGCAACCACATATGGATGCCCTAGTAACCACTAAGAAACTCCTTAGTAACTCCAGACACTGCACTAGCAAGTGTTACAAGCATCTAGTAACGCCCAGGTAACCACCCAGACTATCCTACAGGCCACATAGCAACACCCTAGCAATGCTTAAAAGACTTACAAGCATCTAGCAACACCATAATAACCACCCAGACCAACACCCAAACAACCCTTAGAAGTCTTATTAGCCTTTAGTAACACCCTAGTAACCACTCAGACTATCATACACGCCACCTATTAACACCCTGGCAACTAATAGAATACTTACAAGTGTCTAGTAACACACTAGCAACAACAGAGACTATCCTACACGCCCCCTAGCAACACTCTAAAAACCCTATAACACAAGTAATCATCTAGTAAAACCTAAGCAACCACTTAGCAACACCCTGACAACATGTGTCAGGAAGCCCAGTCTGGGTTCTTATTAGTGGCGGTTGTTCCTGCAGGTCAGTATTGAGGCATGAAAGCGGCTGTGATTGACATCATTAATGATTACAAGAGTCTGATGAAGAAATTCTCTAAGAGATCAAATCATTCTCAGGGCCCAGCAGATTGCATGCTGGGAACTCAAGGAGCCCTTGACATCCAGGATTATGACTTTGTACTTGTTGTCCAGCACAGACAGATCTAGAGCCTCCATGTGAATGCAGCAGGAGGAAACTTCTGTTGAGCGCTCACATTCAGTACAGCAGGGCTATTTCAAATGACTCTTTTTTTCATAAATCCATTTTAAATAGTCACATTTTCTCTGCAGCTAATAGGATCATTCTGGAGGTAATCTCTGCAAATCTGACAGAAGAAAAGAGGTTCTGGCCTTCATCTCCTTCCTTACGATAAGTGAACAAATTCAAGAGTTTTTCCTGTGGGAGAGAAGAGGACGAGGAAAAGCCGGAGCAGACAAAGACTGGAAACAGGGAGGCTGGTACAAGAGGTCGGCTCTGAGCCAGCGGCTAATGAAATATTCGCTCTTTCTTTGAGGGAACTCAAGTGAAATTTACACGCATAATGCAACTACAAACACATGTTATTAAAAGGCAACACGCACTAAAGAATAAAAGTCCATTGTAACATTGTCATTTTTGAAGAAGCCTGCATGTATAATATATTTTCTGGTCTTTGAGGAGTCTGTGACCTGTGCTGTGGTTTGGGATTCACTGTTTATTGAAGTGAACGAGGCACTTTTGTCCAAAGTGAAATATGGCTAAATTGCTGCATGTTTGCAGTAAAGTACTGTAAAGGCGCATCGCTCCTGCTGGCGCCTGTCATTCTCTCGTAGTGTTCGCCTCAGTGGGAGCGACGTGGTCCAGCAAACCCCTCATTCTCAAATCACCGCTTGACAGCGTATTTTGAGTGAACTGACCGCTGTTTATCCACCCAAACAAACAAATAGCCTGTATTTCTTCAGAGTCATCAAATGGAGTGTGAAAGATTCAGTCTGCTCATAATGGAAAGCAGGGAAGCAAGTCAAATTCAGACAAATGTACAAATATTATTCAGACTGCCAAACAGACAAGCACAAATAATGGCCCTTTCTCAAAAAAATGAAAGCTTATTTTTACTGTGCAATAAAAATATACAAAGGTAACTGTGAGTTTACATATCACTTTTAAATACACAGACTTTTTTTCTCAGAATGCATTTTGCAATTCAAAGTTTAAATCTAACAGTTCTTACTTTTTCTTACTTTTTTTTTTTTAGTTTACATCTTGCAATTAAATTTTTTTCTCAGAATTCAAAGTTTACATTTTGCAATTCTGAGTTTACATCTCAAAATTCGTGCTTTTTTTCTTAGAACTCAAAGTTTACATTACTTTTGTAAAGTTTACATCTCGCAATTACTTTTTTCCTCAGAATTCTAAGTTTACATCTTGCAATTCTATGTTTACATTTTACAATTCTATTTTACAGTAGGACCTCACCTTTACAGGCCTCACTGGCACAGCCGCTGTGGGATCTATAAATGCCATGAGGAGATTCTCAACTGCAGCTTATTAACTGCAAATCTAATAATATTAAAAATGGAGCGCAGTTCTGTGTTCTCAGATTTCAGCACAAGCCTTCTCTGCTTTAAAGACGAAAACAGATTTGCTCTGATGGTTTTCAGACGGTCTCACCTGCAGCAGGTACAGTTCTCCGGCAGACTGTCAGCTCGGATCAGACGCTCGGCTGTTCTGAGACATCCGTCCTACAGTATCAATACTGTGATGGCTGAGGAGCTGCACGTTCTCACATTTCCTAAGAGTGCAAAGACAATCGAGCAGATGAGCGTCTCAGGACTGACACTCCAGTCACTTCAAGAATCTCTTTCAAGAGCTCATACAGAGCGACTGACAGCAGCGACGTCTGAGCCATAATAAACAGCATCAAACAGCTTTGGGTATTCCTGCTTCTGAATGAAAAATTCAAATGGATGGTGAACATCAGAAGCTGTGGACACTCACATTCTCCTTCAGAAAGAACAGGGTTTTTTTTGTTTGTTTTGCTCTTTAGCGAAAGAAAGCAGGTCTGTTTTGCACACTGAGTTTTGTTAGTCTACCAAAATGATACGTTATTTGCGAAAACCTTTTTAAAAGATGGCAAAAACAGAGGTCAGAACTAATTCAGATGTGCAGTTTTAACAGACCTACATACGGGTCAGTGTTTCAGCAAAGGCTTTGTTTGCTTTGTTAACTTTGTGGTGTATGTATGGTATGTATTCATCAGAATATACCAGGCCAAAAGTTTCTGAACAGTAAGATTTAGCCTGCATTTATTTGAGCTAATGTACAGCAAAAGCAGTAATGTTGTGAAATATTTTTCTATTTAAAATAACTGCTTTCTATTTGAATATTCTGTCAAATGTAATTTATTTCTGTGATGTTCAGCTGAATTTTCAGCATCATTACTCCAGTCTTCAGTGTCACGTGATCTTCAGAAATCATAATAATATACTGATTTACTGCTCAATAAACATGTATAATAATAATAATAATAATTAAAACAGTTGAGTAAACTTTTTCAGGATTCTTTGATTAATATATAGATCCAATGAGCATCATTTATCTGAAATAAAAAAGCTTTTGTGACATTATATACTACACCATTTAAAAGTTTGGACTTATTTAGTAATGAATTTAATTTTATTTAATTTTATTTCATTTTTTTGGGGGGGAAGTTATATAAATTATAGAAATTAAAACTTTCATTCAGCAAGGACGCTTTACATCGACCAAAAGTGATTACACTTTTTTCAGAATGTCACTTTTGCTGTATTTTGGATCAAATAAATGCAGGCTTGGTGAGAGAGACCTCTTTAACTGCCTGGGGTCGGCTAACCCGCCGGCCGAAGCACGTGTTTTTTTTTAGATGTCAGCAAAAAATAAAACATCTTAACGGTAGTGTGTGTGTGAAACATTACATTAAACCACCCAATATTACATGAAGTTTTTAGCTAAAGTATGTAATTAGCTCTAAATACCTTTAGCATGAAGGTCAATAATATCAATGTCATTTTGTCTCGTTGTTCCTCAGAATATATCTTCATGCATAACTTTCATGTGCTTGATTTTCCAGTCAATTGCAAACACTGAACCTGCGGCAGAAAGACTGAGTCTGAATGTGTTTATAGTAATTTACTCGGTCAACAGTTTATGCACAAGCTCCCCTACTAAGGACACTTGACTTGTCGTGCAGGTCTTTTAATGGATTGCGCTTCTGTTTTGTGCATCTCTTGACATCACATTTGATGACTCTTATTTGAAATGATGCACCCACTGCTTCTCAGTTAGAAGCAGACACTTATTTTGACATCTAATTTGGTGCTGGTGCTTGTGAAACCCCTGGAAGCCTGACCCGTGGTTTGTGTTGCGCGCTGAGGGCAGGGTTCACATGTGAGGGGGTTTTGTTTGTGTGCTTACTTAAAGCCTCTTCATAAGAGACTAAAGCTTCAGACAATAAAAAAACTAGCTGGAGGAGGAGGAGCGGGGGGAGGAAAGAAGAAAACGGCAACCTTGCGGTGATTACTGCGGTGGATCAGCGTGCTTTTGTACAATTACCATCACTTTGAATTTTAAATGGCGGCTTAAAGGGCAGCGGAGCAGCTTGGAAAATTAGGTTGGAGTCTAATTAGTGCACTCCAACATGACAAGCACTGCGCTTTCAGCCCGAGTAAACCGCCCTGTCAGGCAAGAGACTGAGAGCCAGCACCAAACCAGCTCTGTACATCACTCTCTGTGCCTCGCTCAGAACATCAGCACAGCAGAGCACACGCTAGCAACACCCAGATCACGGGTTGAGTCTCAGGCAAATCAAACACAATCACATGCAAATGTGCAGAGCTTATTTGCAAAAACAGATAACTCTTGTTTTTATTATTTTTAAAAATCCATGTTTTTTATTATGTTATCATGTTTTCATTGTGTATAGCTGTGTTTTTTAGTTATTTTGTAACCTAATCAAAATAACCTGACTGCAGTTTGATTAAGGTTAATTGAAATGCACAAAAAAAAAAATAAAAAAAGATCTTTGAAAACTAAAAACTGAGTGATCTGTTCTTGGAAATGAACTCTTCATGTGTAAAGTAATAGTCAACCCAAAAATGAAAATTCTGTCATCATTTATTCCCCTCGAGTACTTCCAAACCTGTATGAATTTCTTTCCTACTATGGAAGTCAGTGGTGACCCAAAACAGCGTGGTTACAAACTTTCTTCAAAATATCTTCCTTTGTGTTCAGCAGAACAAAGACATTTACACAGATTTGAAACTACTCTAGGGTGAGTAAATGATGATAGAATTTTCATGTTTGGGTCAACTATTCCTGATTTTTTTGAAAAATCCAAACTGATTTTTGATAACTGTTAAAAACTGTTTTTGTAAATAAACTCTTCATGTGTAAATAGTTCACCCAAAAAATGACAAACTGATGAAAATGTGCTCACCCTTGGGCCATTCAAGATGAATATGAGTTCATTTCTTCTTCAGGTTTGTAGAAATGTGTCTCTGCATCAGTGTCTCGTTCTGCAGCTGAAAAGTCATAGTCCACTGAATGAGGAGAGAAATATGCACAGATGAAACACTGTTTACAAGCCAAAACAAATATGTCAGAGGATTCTAATGATGGACTTTTTATTCTGGAGGAAGAGTTATTACAGACTCATATTTTAATTCATCTTAATCTTTTGTCTTCTCCAGATGTTAACTGATGTACTGGAGTGCTTGTGATGTTTTTATCAGCTGTTTGGACTCTTATTCTGACGGCACCCATTCACTGCAGAGCATCCACTTATGAACATCTGATGCTAAATTACTGTAGCTAAAGTAGCTATTTCTTTAAATGCAGTATAAACCGCTTTGGATAAAAGTATCTGCCAAACGTATGAATGTGAATGTAAAGTGCTCTGTAACCGTATGTTGAAGCGTTCTCCGACCGGACCAGATTTAATTCAATTTTTACGAAACGGGGCATTTCAAATGGTGCTCAGCCCCGACAATCAGCCTGGATTTAATTAACCTAAATCATCTCTTTGTAGTTGATGACAAAGAGCTCTGGGAGAGGACGGCTGATGGTCTATTGTTCTGATAGCTTCACAGTCGATTGGTGCTGCCGCGATGAGCTGTCAATGAAGCACGGAGGGTGAACGGCTCCACATTTGATGAAACCAATTTATAATTGCCTGGAAGCTGTCAGGATGGAGACGGTTCTGATCTCCAGCATCGTTTGCTTGCAGCACAAAAGCATGAGGGGAAATCTTGATAGTGTAGGTTTAAGACACTGCCGATTTATGAAGGTACATTGATTAGGTATTGACTTGCTATCTTTCTTCCTATCGTCATTCTCCTGAACAGTCTCAGCTCACACCCAAGAACTTCAGCAGCTCAATTATGCAAAGCTCCTGCATGAAACTCACTCAAGCAGAAAACAGAAAGATGAAGATGAGCCACATTAATTCAGCAACTCGCTCGCTTTAATTGACAAGCTCTCAGTTGCAGAAGTCCGGAGAGCAGCGATCACATGCGCCTCTCGTCACGCGCTCATCTACATGTTTTAATAAGTCGGCTGGAGCGGGGAAGAAGAAGCGCTCAGACATTTAACAGATTATCATCTGCCGTGTGCAGAAATTCAATAAATATGAAATAAATGCATGAAACTCTGAAGCACACTCCGGTTATCTGCGTCTCTTGGTGCGTTCAGCACATCCTTCTCACTGGAGCTCCTATCAGAGTTTCTGGCAACACAAGCAATTTGTCTGATGTGCTGAAATCAGAAATGCACGATAATACCCAATCCTGTACAATGATGTATTTGCTGATTAATAACTATAGCATGATGCATTGTTGGAGAACTGTTTGTAGCATGGTGCACATCCATTGTGTAAAGCAGTCGACTGGAGATTTCTGAGATTCTGCTGTAATGACTACTACAGCATTTATGTGCCCTGTCATTTAACTTGATCTGATGTTTGACTCATCGAGGGTTATTCCATGTCATCAGTGCCTTTTCCACCTAAAGGCAAAAAACAAACAAACAAAAAATTGCAATCAATATTTTTTTTTCTTAATATTACAAGAAATTGTATTGTGCCATCTCAGGCTATGTCATTTATTATTTTATGATTTTTTTTCTACCTCATGTTTTGGTATTTTTGTCAACCCTGTTACCGACACGATTGTTACTAGATAACATAACATTTAATTAGAGCTCATATGCCACTGAATGATATAGGCATTAGCTCAATAATATACTGATGGTGACCTTCAAAATGTTTGAGTTTTACACAGACAATCTTTAAAAACAGGGTGAAAGCTAACCTGTGCCATCCCTGTTACCCACATGTCAAAACCTTTACTTTTTAGGCAGTAACAGGGTTGACAATTTTAAACAAATTTGCTAGTTGCTAGCTAACAGTCAACTTCACAAAAGCACATGTTGTACATTTTGAAATTATTTTACTTGTAGATATTGATTATATTAACTGTAAGAAATAATTGTTTAAATTTACATTTTAAAATGGTAACAGGACTGACACTGCATGATGGCCCCCTTCAGTAAAGCTTCATCAAAACGTTATAGATAATTAAATAGAAAAAATATTATAGAGGAGTGAGAGGAACATGCTTGTCTTTTAAGTGCAGGAATCCTGTTTGAGAGATGATGTAACCTCCTAGATGTGATTATTTTACAAGGGTTTATTGATGAGAGTGACAGGGATGACATCAAATCAACGGACACCAATAAAATGATTTATATTTTATAGAAAAAATGAATACTTATGCCAAAAACAATGCTTAACAATGGGACTATTTAGAACAACATGCACATGTGATTTTTCTATCATTATGCAAATAAAATTAAAAAAAAATCATAGTGCATAGTGCAAAGCATAACAAAGATTTTTTTTTATTTGTTTTTATATTAAATCTATGCGTTATGATTTCGGTCAGTGTTCCCCTGTCTAGTCATTTGTGGACTCCCATGTTGTATGTGTCTGTGTTTCCCTGTAGTGACCTCAGACTCTTATTTTGAAATCGCCTGTTCCCTTGTGTCTCCGCCCCCTTGTTTGTTACTATGGTTTTTGATTAGCTCCTCCTCCCTTATCTCGTCCTCTTGTTATCATGTGTATTTAAAGAGTTGTTTGTGTCCCAGTCCCTGCTGAGCATTGGGTTTATCTCATGCAAAGCGTTTCCTTGTGTTTTCATTGCCTTGCCTTGTGTTATTGTTTGCCCGTGTACCGACCTTTGCTTTGTTCTGGATTTTTGCTCTGTCTTTGCCCCTTTGGATACTGTACACTGATCGACCGACCCTTGCTACCCATCTGGACTATTCTTGTACGCTGTTGCCTTCGCTATCCCTGTTTGCCGTTGTTTGACCCTGCCAGTGTATTGATGATATCTTTCAATAAAGCCCAGCATATGGATCAGCACGTCTCAGTCCCCTTTGTAATCCTATGTTTGATTATTTCTTAGGAATGCAAAAGTCACTGATTTCATAGAATGAGTCACACAACATTCTTCTGTCCAGCTGTTGTCTTGTCCAAGCTTGCTTCCCAGACAATCTTTCTAAAGTTAAACTGTTATCAGTGCTGTTCATGACAAACAAGATAAAAATGTACGAAAGGAAGCACTTTTTCAGCTCTTCACTTACAGCTAAAAACATTGGTCACAGGGTTTTATTTCTTTAACCGGATTTAACTAATTATCTGGAGGAAAACAACAACAGCAGTGTCCGTGACATGGGTATCTCTGGCGGGAGTCTGACCTTTGACCTCCGGAGCTCTGTAACTTCCCTCCGTGGCCGGCGTGTGGAGGTCAGGTGACCGTGTGACACTGGGCTGATGGGATTTACTCAACGCTCCAAACCCATCCAACAAAACACCGCAGAATCAAACCCAGCTGCATCTCTAGCAGAACACTTATTGGCTAAAACAGCACTTTTTGATTGTCTATTTCGGGTGCAGCAAACACATGTACTTGTGTAGTGTAGTTTATAAAGAATCAATCTCTTCTGCTAATCAAGGCTGCATTTATTTAATCCAAAATACAGTAAACTTGTGAAATATTATTACAATTTAAGACAGCTGATGTCTTTGTGAATATGTGTTAAAGTGTAATTTATTTCTGTGATGTTCAGCTGTATTTTCAGCATCATTACTCCAGTCTTCAGTGTCACATGATCCTTCAGAAATCATAATAATATGCTGATTTGCTGCTCAACGAACATATGTATAATGTAACTAATGTATAGCCTACTGCACACCGACATGCACACAATACAAAATCTTCCACTATATTAGGGAAGTGAATATTTTAAGCTAAGAAAGGACAGTCGAACTAAAGGAAATGAGAGTGGCTAAGAAAAGTTCACAATAGCAGCATTTAAACTGAAACAAATAGGAGCCGTTTCACACAATAGCTGACGTGTAAAGCTGCTGCAGAAAGGAAGACAGACAGAGAGGCAGAATTAGGGAATGCTTTTAAATAATGACTTTTAAAGGAGGTTGTTAAGGAGAAAAGCAGCGTGGAGAAGAAAACGAGAGTTATTATTACAATCAGTGAGCGGAATAATAGCACAACAGAAAGCGGTGCTGCCACTGTCGACTCGGAGAGACACGGAGCAGCGTCTAATCAGCTCAACCCGTCCAACATCTGCCAGTGACCCAGAAGAAGATCTCGCCCGCGACGCTAATCGTCATCATAAACCACTGGACACTTGTGTCTGGAATTGGAAATGACTTCAGCATTATCTAAACTATTCTCTGATACAAACCACACACAGACACAGATGCATTCAGATGGCTCTCTGTCTTCTGCTTCCTGTGAACATCTGAAGGACTGAAGCAGAGAAGAAGTCTGAACCTGAACAGTACGGGCAGACTACTGAGTACAAAGATTTGGAAAAGTATTCTGACTATATTTTAGAATATTTCTGACCCAACATGGTCAACAAAAGCAACAAAATATATATTCCATTGCTTCATGACGTGCAAACTAACAAACTGAACTCATTTAGTCATTTTTGGTAACACTTTATTTTAGGGTCTCTTAACTCGTTGCTTATTGACATGCATATGTGACCCTGGAGTGCAAAAAAAAAAAAAAGTTTATCAAACTTCAGATTGAAACATAATCTGAAAGCTGAAAAAATGTTACTTTTATTTAATTCTTTCATTGATGTATGGTTTGTTAGGATCGAACAATATTAGAGTCTGGACTCTGAGGGTGCAAAAAAACAAAAATAAATTAAAAATAAGTATTTAGAAAATCATCTTTAAAGTTGTGCAAATGAAGTTCTTAGCAATGCATATTACCAATCAGAAATAAAGTTTTGATATATTTACAGTAGGAAATTTACAAAATATCTTCATCGAACATGATCTTTACTTAATATCCTAATGATTATTGGCGTAAAAGAAAAATTGTTTATTAGTACTAACTAAGCACATATTACTATTTTATTCTACATCCCTAATTCTACACAATACCTACACTTAACAACTACCTTACTAATTATTAATAAGCAGCAAATTAGGACTTTATTGAGGGAGAAGTTGTAGTTAATAGTGAAAAAGTGTTCCCTATTCTAAAGTGTTACGGTCATTTTTAAATAAAGCACTTAAACAGTACAAATATTGCATGTGTTTTCCTGCATGTCAGTGTGACCGTGAGCTGACACACCAGAGAACTCTGAACAATTCTATGTGTTACTAATGACTTTATGAACGTAACAGTAACAAGGACTATTTAAAAGAGAAAGTTATGGAGAATCAATAAATGGCGAATAATTGCCATTATGTGACTAAAACATGTCAGTATGTAATATATAAACAAGTAACTGTAATCTGACTGAGCAGTTTAAAATGTAATAGAATCTAAGTAGTCAATCTGATTATATAATTGAGATTAGATGTAATCAGTTTGTACCCAGCACTGCGTGCAAATGACAAACACGTGAGAGAATGGCAATAATACAGTCAAAATAAGAGGGCATAACAATAACATAATGATGAAAGGTGATGTACCCAACATGTATCAACTACCCAGATGCCTTCAGGAACATCTCCATGTTCTAATGTTTTAGTTTTGATTTGTAATAAATCATTGGTGTTGTGTTAAGATGAGATTGTCTCTGTTCTTTGTGTTTATAATATAGCAGCTGAACGTAAAAACTATGCAAGTGTTAGACGAGTTACTTTGTGTGTGTGTGTTAATGATGTGGGTGTGTGTGTGTCTGATGAAACGCTGTTATCATATAAATATCACTGCACTTTTGACTTCAGGAAGCAGCTTTCTGAACATCTGACTCACACACTCCTGATTTACAGTAAACCAGCAGCATTTCCTTCGGTGTTCGTCCTTGTAGAACGCACGCACACATCTACAGCTGTTTTCACTGCCAGAAAACTCTTTAAAATGATGGACTGCATCAAAAACGACAAAGACAAGGAATATGAACATATAAACCTCAAGAATGACAGATTGAGTATAAAATAAGTTCTCTGTTATGATACTATTCACTTCTGGGATAACATTTAATAATGCTTTGAGGTAAGGCACAAAATTCACTCAGTACCTTTTACAGTTACACTGTGTATATTGAATTCAGAATGTATTTTGGCTACTCTTTTTTCCCAGACTGTAAAAATGTGGCCTAAATGACCCCAACTCACCCTAACAGAATCAAACTAATTCAAGCACACTTCATACACACTAACACAGTGTCCTTCCTGTAGTATTAAAAGAAATCCTGCATAATTACAAGCAAATAATCATAAACCAAACCCTAATACTTTATCCCAACTGCAATTGTTGTTTTAAATAGGATCTTAAAATGAATATTTAAATGTATTATCATAGTTGTGAAGTGATGTCATTTAAAGTGTTGTTGTGATGATGATTATTTGGATTTTTTTTTGTGTGTTAAGATTTTCTGCTCTATTTGGGATAGACTAGACAGCTTTTGAATTTTATTGAATTAAATACTAAATAACAGCAAGTAGTCATTGTTAATTAATATTACTGTAACCAAATACACTTTAATTGTTGTGCCTTGATTAACACTTACATTACTGTAAAAAGTGTTTTTTTCTAGTTGAAATGGAGTACATTTTCAATAAAATACTATTTAAGTATTTCTTTTTGTAATTCACTTTTTTCAGTGTAAGTGAACATTTTGACACTTTGTTAAACAATAAAATGAGATTTTAAATGATACCGTTAATAGTTTAGTTACATTGATTTCTTGCCTATTTATTGACTTTTTAACACACTGTAGTGATTTTTATTTTATTTATCTATTTAGTTGTTTATTTTTTACTCAAATTAAACTTCATTGTCATGTTGGATATATTAAATTGAAATTACAATTTCAAGAATATATATATATATATATATATATATATGAAGTATTTATTTAAGTACATAATAGTGGGTCAGAAATGACCAGATGATCAGTTTGTTACCTGTAATTCAAAATACAACGTATTAAATGTCAGGTTTCATTTTCTGCTACTAGCATCATTGAATTAAATTACAGAAATATTTTTCAACTACATTTTTCTTGAACCCTCCTCTTGTCTGTCATTGGCTAGTCAGGCAAAAACTAGCAACAAACCCTCAGAGTGCATTCATATCAAATATGCTTTAAAAACTATGTGCACTTTTGGATTTAAGACTGGATGAATTTTGATATTCAAATATAGACACTGACACAAACACATCCATTTGTGATTGACCAAGTCCAGTGACAAACACAGAACAAGTAAACACACACACAAACACACACACACAGACATACACACACACATGTGAAAGCACGTCTCTGGCTCTTGTTAGCTGTGATAAAGCAGCTAAAGGGATTGTCTATTGTTCCACTTTCTCTGATGAAATAATCTTTAGCTCCCACACGAGCTCATTCATTGGAGAACAATCCCGTATCACACCATTACATTAATACCGGACATATTCATTACAATCAGGATCCTCATTTTCATCTGCTGTAATTAGTAATTCGTCCAATGCGATTTCAATAATTGAGTGTGTGTGTGTGGTTGTTTTTGTTTGATTTCCAGGTGAAAGGGAACTCTCTGTCATTATTTGGAGCACTCTGAAGTGTGCTGAAGCTCCTGATTGTGATGGAGAGGTGGTCATCTATTAAACATCTCCTCTGTCTCCGTCTCTGACACCAGCCTGAGCTCAGGCCGTTATTAGAGGAGCGAGCGGCAGATGCGGGCAAACAGAGACACAGAGAACAAAACCCCGGGACTATCGGCAGCCGCTCCAATGGAAATGTTCCCACTTTATCAGCGAGTGTAATTGCTGTCTTGTTTGGTTAAGAGATTAGGAGGTTGAGTCTCTTTGTGTGGTCTTGCTGATTGTACAAACAGAGGGCAGAAATGCTCTCGACTGCAGACCCCGGGCGCTGGCGCTCAAGAGCCAAACAATCCAGAGTCCGCTTGCAAACCAGCGCTCATGATCGGAGTGAAGCAGTGTCAGGATTCATACACTAAAATACAGCTTTAGCTTTTCCCAAGAAATGTTAAACACTCTGGGAATCGTGCAGTTTTTTCCTTTTCCTTTCAGGCTGAGCTGAAATAATGTGTTGGTGTAATTGTGCTCTGGACAGTACAACTGTGTAATATTTCTCAAAGAAATATCATTATATATAATTTAAAATAGGCTAGTTATTTTCTCTGTGAATATGTGTTAAAGTGTAATGTATTTCTGTGATGTTCAGCTGTATTTTCAGCATCATTACTCCAGTCTTCAGTGTCACATGATCTTCAGAAATCATTGATTTATATAAAAAAACATTTTTGATTATTATCAATGTTGAAAACAGTGCTGCCCTTCAGAATTCACAGCTTTATCACAGCTAACACACACACACACACACACACACACACAAATGGTGTAGGATTTATAGAAACACTTTTCACTCTAAAATTGCTCCTAAATCTCTCAAATAATTATAGAAATGGCAAGTAATTCATTGACTTTAACACAACTTTTTAAAGTAGACTGAAACAGTACTCTCCTGCACAATGAACTCTGAAAATCTGTTTTATTTACAACTTTGGAAAAATCAGTGTAGAAAGCTCAAGAACAGCACTTATCTGAAAGAGAAACCTTTTCTAACATTATCAACATCTTTACTGTCACTTTTCATCAATGTAATGCATCCTCGAGAAATAAAAGTAGTAATTTATAATAAATAAATGCATAAAATGTTACTGACTTCACACATTTTAAGGGCAATGAATGCTTAATAACACAAATAATTATTCTGTTTAATTAAACCCCGCTGAGCAGGCAGAAACAGAAAACTGCTGTATATTTACAGACATTCTGTAAAATATACATGTTACTGTTTTATAAAAAAAAAAAATACAGTATAATTGTAACGTTGAGGCTGGGTTGTCGACAAGGGAGAACTCAAAAGACACGATTTAAATACAGGATCAAACAATAGGGAAACTCAAAACACCTGTGACACACGGCTGGGAAGAAATCAACTAATAATCACATCAAGGACAGGAAACACCAAATAAGGGCATGACACGTGAGAACTGGAAATGAAACAAAAATACAAAACCGAAACTAAACCAGACGGACATCATTACAATAATACTGTTAGGAAATGCCTTCAGATTTACAGTAAAGTTTTACAGTGTATACACTTTAAAAATGATTTTCGAAGCTGTAAATAAAACAAGATTAATGGACTACATTTCAGTAAAATACATCTAATTCAGTATTGGTTCTTGGTTTATTTCTATACATATTTGTGTGTAGAATCATTCCACAGTAAGATTTTGTTTTCAGTGTAGCAGATTCAGTTGTATGATTTTTCTTTGTATAATGCTGTAGGAGTGTCCTGACAGAAGCCAGTATCAGACCGGAAGTGGCGATCAGCGGCCCTCTCGTCTGGAATCACTGTGACAAAGCTGGAGGATCATGTCTGATATCGTCAGATGGCCTGGAAAATTAAAAACCCAATTAAAGGAGCGGCGCGGGGGTCAGCTCTTCTGCATATCAAAAGAGCTCCTCTGGCTATTCTCCTCAAATGATATTGGTTAACAGCTCACTTTGGCCAGCTGCAGAGCGCAGCACTTAGAGAGTAATAAGTGCTTTCCAGCAAAGCTTCTCCTCAACCACCGGGTCATTATCAAACTGTCATTTCTAGCCCTTTTCTGCTCCGCAGAGCCGCACAAAGGTCTCGCAGACCCAGAATTAATTTAAAAATCTGATGACACGAGAAATGGCATAGAAGAAGAAGAAATGGAAAGGAAAAGGCTTTATTTGTTCTAACAGCACGAGAGTAGCATTCGGTCAGGAATCGTTTGTTTCACGAGACTGAGCGTTAAGCTCACTTCATTCATTCTCATACAGTGGAGAGGAAACACAGAGGAGCCGAGCTGAAAGAGATTCATCTCGCTGTGAAACATTAATATGCAGTCTAATGTTGCTGAAACAGACTGTGTGCCATAGTTCTTCAGTAGATCAAGTTAAACTAAATGATCAGAAATACAGCACCTTAACCACTCATTACAGGCTCCTTATAGGTGCTATATAGCACCTCAAAGATCCGCTGAAGACATGTGTGTGTCTAGATGAAATAAAACGTTTAAAAATATTTTTATTTCAATTTAAAGGATATTTATTACACGTAGTGAAAAAATTTTCTTATGGTTTTAAAGCTAGATTTTCAGACTTAACCTTGCAGTTTTAAGAAAGAAGCAAAAATCAAGATAATGAAAAGAATAGTTTTAGCTGAAGTTACTTTAGTAGATCAAGCTAAACTAAATGAAAATGAGAAATGTTGTCTAAATCAGATTCAATAATGCATCTTTAAGAAAATAAACCAGCAGCAGTGAAAGGGACTAAGAAGATCAAATGTAAAACTACGGGTAGATGTCTTCTGTTGTCATTTTAATTTAAGATTTATTTCAGTTGTATTCTAAATTACTTTAGCATATGAAGTGAAACAAAGTAAAAATGAGAACTATCTGAAAATAAAATGCAACTACATGAAATAAAATGGTTTTTTTCTATATTTAATTTGATTAAATCTAGTTGACCTAATCTGAAGTAACAAAAAAAGTACTTGTCAGATTTTATTGTGCAGCTTAAGAGAAAAGACAGAAAGAAGAGAACAGAGTGTGAAAGCGCAGGTATTAGAGAAGGAGGCGAGCGTTTTTCATCTGAACAGACGGATCGTCACGCCATGCATTTGCTCACATAAGTGCCCTTTTTCATCCAAAGATTTGTTTTTTTCTCTTTTCAGCTTTTTTCTTTTATTCAAGCAATTGACAAGTCAGGTCTTTTAGCCTCATCTCATTTACATTTAATGGCATGATAATACACATTAGCAGACTATTTTAAATAATTACATCCTCACAACCCTCTCCCCCCCGCAACCTTTTTCTCCAAATGTGCCTTTCTCTCTCCCTTTTTTTTGAAACTTTCATATTTCAAAGTGCAATAATAGCAAGTGCTTCTGTCACGGAAACAATATCTAATACGTGAGCAGAAAAGGGAAGCAATTTTCAGACGGTGACTGGGGTGAATAGGACATTAAGTCCTTTTCTGGGCTGCTGTTGGGTATTTTTCTGTCAGTTGACGGGGCCAGCTGTGAATGCTGCGAGTTAAAGACGGCCATCGAGCGGAGGCAGTGACAGCTCACCTGTCAATTGGAAATATCCCAGCCGCAGTAGAGATGGCAGAGGGCTAGAAAATCATCCGAGCCGCTCATGATAAGAAGCGCATGCACACACCTGCGTTAACAAGCCCAGAGACGGAGAGAGATACGGCCAACGCAGAGAGAGAGAGATGCTGAGAGACAGCAGAGACCGAGGCTTGTTGACAGAATGCAGATGAACAAATACAAACCCTGCACTGTCAGCAGAAACACAGCAGTGATGTTCATTACCACACTGACTAGACTTACAGTCAGCCGATATTACTGTATCTGTCTTCTAAATTGAGTGCAAATGTGTATCTCTCAGGGTTGTTGCAATTAACTAAAACTGATACTAAAATTAAATTTAATATTAACATGAGAAGCTTTGCTGAAATAAAACACCCCTGCTAAAAAACAAAAAACAAAAAAAAAAAAACTAAAACTATAGAAGCCCAACAGAACCCTTCACAGAAATTCCAATGGTTTCCATTAAAACACCATCATTATGAACCATTAGCTTTTTCCAGTAAAACCATTACAAAATTCCTTTTGTAGTGTGTTTTGGGCACTTTTCCAATAGAATTTAACATCCCACTAATAGAATCCATCACATACCAGTAGATACCATTATACTTTCCATTAAAACCAATACAATTCCTATTATAACCATTAAATCCATTACATTATATACTGTGTTTTATAGGGATCTATCGTTTTTTCAGCAGGGGCATTTTCTCACTTCAATTTAGTCTGTTGAAGTACTAAAATAACAAAAACAAAAACTGAAATAAATATAAACCATGTAGACATATATTTAAAAAAAAATCCAAAAGCATTCCAAAATTACAAAAATTTTAATGTAAATTAAAAGAAAAACAAATAATCTAAAACAGGTAACAAAAAACAAGACTAGGATATTAGGATATTAATAGTTTTGTGTTGTGACAAACCAATATGTAAAATCAAGTCAAGTCACCTTTATTTATATAGCACTTTAAAAGGGTTAGTTCACCCATGACAAATGAGAATTCTGTCATTAATTACTCACCCTCACATTGTTGCAAACCTGTAGAACCATTGGAACACAAATGAAGATATTTTTTGATTAAATCCAAGATCTCTCTGACCCTCCATAGACAGCAAGGATCCTAACATGATCAAGGTCCAGAAATGTACGAAGGACATCATTAAAATAATCCATGTGACATCCATGGTTCAACAGTAAATTACCAAAACACCAAAAATAACAACTTTATTCAACAATTTGTCTCCTCCACGTCATCACCCTATAGCAGTGATTCTCAACCTCAGTCCAAAAATAGCCAAAACCTGATATATAAAGATATTTTGGGCAATATAGAAATCCTGGCCAGGACGCATTTTGGAAAAATAGCATGTAAAGTCACCCTACTATCCCTTTAACAATACAGATCGTGTCAAAGCAGCTTTACAGTATTAAATAGGAAAAAACTTGTGTCAATAATGCAGAAGGACAATAGTAAACACTCAATTTTCAGTTAAACACCGCTCATCACTGAATTCAGTGATGTCA
>JAUMHE010000069.1:21167303-21196407 GCA_032359235.1 Enteromius mattozi | reverse complement strand
CAGTCGTGGTATTGAGGGTGGAGACAGCGCTGGTTATTCACTCCCTCCACCTTCAATCCCTGCCGGACCTGGGACTCAAACCTGCAACCTTTCGATTACAAGCCCGACTCTCTAACCATTAGGCCATGGCTGCCCCTGCCCCTATTGTCTGTAAGACAATAGATAGGACAGAGAGAGTGATTTACTGAACTTAGTGATCCTGAGAAAATAGCCTTTATTCTTGTAGAAGATGACAACACAGCTGCACTAGCCCTGAAAGTTGTGCTAGCCGTTCACAATGTTAAACAGGTTAAGTGAAAACTGTAAACTGATTCATTTATTTAGATGCATTTTATTTTTTGTTTTGTAGTTTTTTTTATTGTTACTTTATTGTTATTATTTTTATATAAATAAATGAATACATTTAATTTAATTTAAATATATACATATCCTGAGGAGGCAGAGAGTGGTGCAGTAATGCAGCCGTCCTGCAGCGCGCTGTGACCTTTCACCCCGGCCAACAGAACAGACGCCTCATTTCTCACATTCTTTCAATTATGTTCACGCTTGAAGCGCTCGCTCACTCTCAGCACCCTGTCTACACACACACACACACACACACACGCATGAGACAGGACAAGTCTGAGTTCCTGAAAGAAAGATTCTGAAAAGTGTGTGAGAGACACAGACAGGTAACAAGCGTTCTGGACTCTGGGTTCTTGTGCTGGATTCTTTACCTAAATTGTAAAAAAGCATTAATTCAAATAAAATACATTTATATTTATATGAAAAATATTTTAATTCAGCTAATTACCAAGACAAGGTTTCTCAGGCATTACACACATGACTTGATTTTCTGTAAAGCTGCTTTAAAGCCATGTGTATTGTGAAAAGCTTTATTCAAATGCATTTGACTTGATTTAATATCAGTCATTACAGAAGAATCCATCCATCTCTGTCTGTGTGCAATCACTGCTAACTGACGACAGCAGCGAGTCTGTCCAGTGTTAATGAGTTAATGAAGCCATCAGACCATCGCGTATCTTCACACACATGAGTGTGTTCAGTGTCATCCGGTCAAACACACTCTTTCTGTTCAACATCAGTTCACTGTGCTGGAAGCATCTGAGAGATTTCATTTCACTGGCAATGAGCGAGAATCCTCTGCCCTTTTCCAGAGCAGTTTTTTAGGAAAGTGAAATATTAGTTGTGCCCCTCAGGCACTGAGACCTTACACACATACACACAGACACACACACATGAGATTTTGGGTTTTGTGTGTCAAGTTTTCATGGCAGGTCTGACCTCAAACTTTTTTTCTCTTCAGACATTGTTCTTTTCTATAATATTAAAGTTTATACCATAGAGAGAAAGACCAAAAAAGTAAAAGTTCAGACACACACAGACAGAATTTCACTAGGCCCCTCGTTATGTGTTTCTTGCACATATGTGTGTGTAAAAAAGTGTTGCTGTTTTTTGGGAGTTTGCTGGATCTCTAGATCAGTTCTTACTAAGCACAAACTTCACAGACAGACTGATGGAAAGCAGGGATATCTCATGGGTTGATTTGAGGCAGATCTATGTAACTATAGATTCTTTGCAATAGAAAAATTGATCTTTACTAGTTTCTGTGCTTTAAAAGCTTTAAAGTTATCCATGTCATAGAAAATATCAACAACAATCACATCTTTCCTATTTAGCATGCTTGTTCATGAGAAGCGTTTGATCTGTGAGACAGCCGTTGACCCTGGTCCAGTACAGTCACATCTGTATTATCTGTATCAGCACAGTGTGACCGCAAATGGACGTGGTCTCTAATAAACACTGCTGGTGACAGTTGCAGACAAATATCAAGCACAGTAAACCTCACAGACAGAAACATGAGATTAATGAAAGCAAGGGAATACCTTACATGCCTGCTCTTTATTTGCACTGCGCTGGCCCTTTAAACGACGTCGCTGCTGCGCTGCTGAGTGTTTTTTTGGGCTCTTGTTTTAGCACGCTGTGCCTGAGGGGGTCAGCCAAGAAGTCACCCTTAAGAGGTGATAATCCCATCACACTAGTCTCCAGCGCTGTTTTCCCCAGATGGCATGAGCGGTTCTGTTCTCATGAGAGTCTGACCCGTGTTTCTAACTGAGGCCAGCGCTGTCTAAAGCAGTGCTTCTCAAACAGTGGGTTGTGACCCAAAAATGTGTCTCAGGTCTGTTCTGATGGGTTTATCAACACAATAATAGACAAACATAGTATACTATAAATAATCATGCATTCTGAAGTTACAGTAGCCCAACAAAAGGAGGAGAAAACACTTAGTTTCTCTTTATTTTACAGTATGTGCACTTACATGTACTTAAAGTGTTCTTACATAAGAAAGTACTATAATATAAGGTAACTACATGGAGTAGGGTTAGGTTTAGGGGTAGATTCAGGGTTAGTACATAGTTATTGTAATTACTACAATAAGTACATAGTAAGGAACATAACTGTAAAAAAAGTGCTACCAAACACTTGTAGGTTACGCTTTATTGTAAGGTTTCCTTGTTACATTGTAATTATACATTTAAGTACTGAGTAATATTAATTAACTACATGTGCTTACTATACATTTAGGGTTTTGGTTAGGGTTTGGCTTAAGGTTAGTTCCAAGTAATTATGCATAATTAATATAGTAATTATAACTCTTGATCAGACTCTCATTTGATAGAAAACATCAGACAAAGGAACATGGCACCCTGAAAAACTATCAAGAAAACCACACAAAACACCATCCAGACAGTAAATACAGATTAAAACTAAAACCCAATGTTAGGTTAATACTTGCTCTTGTTATAACATGTTAATTCATACTACTGTCTTTATGCATTTCGCATAAATTCCAATGCCTGATCGTAAGAATGTTTTCGTTTACGTCTGTATGTTGGCTATCACTCTTGAGAAGCACTCCTCCTTCACTGCCAGGCCCACCTGCTCATTTTACCCATTGAAGGTGTACTTATTTGGGCATTAACCTCTTCTCCTCCATTATATTGTGTTTGTCCAACGGGCCCTAATCACGCCGCCTTCTCCTCCTCGTGAAGGGCTTGCGCTCGGCGGTGTGGTCTCTGAAGCGCGTCACAGCGCCGATGCCCTACAGGTATCTCTCAAACGAGTGGGCGGATGAGAAAGAGATGCTGCCTTCCCAAGCACCGCTAACGTATTTATGCAAATCTTTTTGGGCATTATTGCAGATAAGCTCATTTTATAGTCTGATTTCCGCTCCCTCGTGTGCCATAATGAGTCGTCGAGCACGGGGGAGCGTGTCAGGGAAGAGCGCCAGGCCGTCCGTCCTTCCGCGAGCCGAGCGCACTGTCCTGACGTTCCATCTGAGGAGACAGGGATGGAGGGGCTTGATGCCGGTTAGTGCTATTAGCTCTTGTTATTGGAGGCAGCCGCCTAATAATTTCTAATTACCCTAAGGAGGTATTAGGAGTGTTAGTCAGCAAGGATAATTTCTTATTTGCACGCCTGGAGCGGTGAGCTCTCTTGAAGAACGGAGGCTAATGTGCAACAAAACAAATCAACGTACCACACAGGGCTGCAGGCTTCAGGGAGGAGGCCGAGATAACGCTCATTATGCATCATGATAATTCATTTAGAATGTTATCAATTTCAGAATAGAGGCCCGTGGACGCACACACAAGCACACATAAACCATTAAAAAAGGATGAGGAAATGAGGCTGCTGCTCAAACACTGCCTCCTGGTCTGTTCAGGTAGCTCCAATTACACACTTCCCATGTTTTAAGGCTGTTGCATGCTAAATGCTGCCTCCTCTCTTCATTTCCTCTGATCTGAAACACTAAATAAAATGTAAGGCAGGATTTTATTCTTCTGAAATTGAGTGGGTGTTTCGTATCAGAGTTTGCGGCAAATTGTGGAGGACTGAAACTTAACTGACCTGGGTGATCGTTTGGTGTGTTTTTTTCTTTGCACACTGGTGAATCATTTGCAATCATTCCAGAAGCATGAATTAAGAAACTAGAGTTAATTTGATTTTCTCACTCCTGAGACGCATGTTCCCATGAGGATGTTTTTGGTTTTAATTGCAGCAGCACAGCAATGTTTGTCTTTCAGTCCACTGTTTCCCTCTTTTTCTTCTTGAAAGCATCTTTCCTCGTCCCCTTAGAACTAGAATGACTTAATCTCTCGAAACAATTGGAGGAAGTTCAAGGAGAGACCGTTTAGATGTCTGAAATGCAATACCAAACAATGGCATCTCGCGATAGCAACCGATTTTCCACATTCGACATCCTCCAGTGGAAAAGCTTTACTAGTCATGAGGGAAAACGCAAGTGTAGACAAAGCACAAAACCAAACAAGACAAAAAAAAACATGTTGTGTTTAGCGGTGTTGCGGGGTCAGGCCTGCATTGTGTGTTTCTCGCTGGGCCGCGGTCCTCAGACAGCCGACTGTCTGCGGGAGACATCTGCGAATCCGACCCGCCGACCCTCAGAAGCGCTCTGAAGTGAGGGAATGCTGCCTTTAGCCCTCACACGGCCCGCAGGACAAACTCCAGCACTATTAAGAAACAGAGAGAGAGACAGAACAAGAGGGAGACAGGCAGAGCCGGCCGAAGCGCGTCAGAACGGTTTTGTTTCTTCCTCAAAGGCCTGGCGGTCTGCGTTCCTCAGATGCCCATGAGATCATTTTCCTTCTTTATGAGTAAAGAGCAGCTCGGTGCTGCAGAGGTTACGCTGGCCTGATGAGGAGCCGCTGTTCGCAGCACCTGCTGTTGGGTGGGCCGCCGTCCAAGCGCATTGCTGCGCGCTAAATGAGTCACGTTCCCCGCGCTTCCGGAGGCGGCGGCTGCGGCTAGAGCGACCTTTGGCTGGAGATCTTTGGCGTCTCGTCTCGGTTCGTCTCGGGCTCCGTCGGGCCGTTTACGCCTCGCTGGGGTTCGCCGGGTCAGAGCGTGGTCCGCTTCCACCCAATCTGCCTCTTTCCGTGCAACACGTGCATCGCACTGAAGAGAAGCTGTTGTTTCTCTCTCTTTCTCGACGCCTTTGATTTTCCTGATGGTTGAAGTCGTTGCCTCCGCTCGGGAGCTTTAGGGGAACGGCTGCATCTGCTGTTGAGATTTTACAGGAAGAGAAAATTGAAAAATCAATAAAAAGCCAAAAAAGAGTGAGACGGAAAAAAATACACAGAGGGCGAAAAGCAAAGCAGATAACAGCTTTGAAGAAGCAGACAGACATGAAGCTGCTTGTAGATTTGAGATGTGTTTTTGGACTAATTCAGGGGTGCAATGAATTCATTTATACGGCGTACGTATACCACACCCGTGCCAGGCAAACTATTTCCATCTTTGTTTTATAAGTCCACGGGCAGTGGGGCGGCTGTAATCTGAACCTGCTGCTGAGCCTCTCCAATGAGTATAAGTAAGGTGAATTCAGCTCAACTTGTGGTGTTATGATGGAATTCACCTGAATGCACCCTGCCCGAGTTTATCTAAAACACAAGAGACAGTCGATAGAAAATCATCACCGACTGATTAACACAAGTCTCTCTCTCTCCATTAATGCAGTTCTGCTCATTATTTTTACATTTGTGGAAAAGTGCTTGAACACTGGGAACGACTGTGGGAAGGACAGCGGGCCGCGGTTATTGACTTGTAAAGGAGCCGGTAGAAGTGTCTGGATAAGACGCAAGCTTCTCCTGCTCTTGTAAAGCGGTATCTGATTTCTCTGCTAGTTGGGTCCCCAGAGGGGCCGCTGGGCTGATGGGAGCTCACAGCTGCTGCGGAGAAGAACGCTCACGTGAACTCTTGAGGTGTTCCCAATGGTGAACGGCGTCTCTGAACTACAGGAGGACGCTCGCGTTTGTGCTTCTCAACGTTTTGTGATAAATTTGCTCGCTTAGTCTGGAGAGATAATAAGATGCATGCAGATTCTTTTCAATCACACTCCGGTTTTAGAGTTATCGTACCGAGTTGGTGATGCCCAGCCCTAGACAGCGTAGCAGCACTGGACAGCTGCGGCCAACAGAACGCTGACTAATTTATGAGTGCAAACTGCACATGTGCATGTGAGAGAGAGAATCAGAGGAAGTTTTCATTGACTCTGCGATGAGGTAGCCAAGGCCCATGGGGGGGGCTCTTCTCAGTTTGAACTTCATCAGGGGCTGCGCTTAATCAATACGCTATCGGAAAAAGAATTAATTACCAAAGCAGAATAAAACAGCTGCATTTTAAACGGAGGCTTCATCAATGCTTTAATCTCCTGCTTTCAGCTCAGGTGCCCTGAGGAATCGCTCTGACCGCGTGTAATGAGGAACTCAGGGACTTTACGCCCCACACACCCCTCTCTCTCTCTCTCACACACACACACATCTAAACTGTATCTCCATCTGCGCAGAACCCCTCCGCCGCATTCCCTTCCCACCAAATTCCAGCCTTCCCAGGGATGAGGAAGGGTATTAGTGTGGAAATCTCCACCGGAGAGAGGCACGCATTCCTAAAGTGAAAGGGACTGAACTGTCGCCCATCCGCGGCCCGCCCTATCACCGACACCCCACCTCACCCCTGAGCACTCCTTCAAACTGCATTTCAAGTAGGGTTGAGAAGGGGTTATGGGTGATGAATTGGGTTTTTAGTGAGCTCATTAGGAAGCCAAACAGAGTTGAGACGCAGCGGAACGGAGTGGGGCCGCGGTGCAGCAATCAGTTCTGCTTGCTTTGTTCTGTGCCTCCAGGACATTTATGAGCGAAAGTTCAGGGCAGACGGCTGATGAGAGAGGCCTGCCGAATGGAGCCCGCGATCTGATGGTTGACTTGTTGGTGTAGAACCTTTTATTCTACGGCCTCTTCGTGTCTCGTGGCCTAACGTCCCTTGAAAGCCCATCGCTGATGCCTGGCTCTATGTGTAATAACTCCAAGGTGTCTGCTGGGTCTGTGTTAGTCTGAAGTGCAATTGAGGGTGGAGAATCTCCATAAATGCAGGTTTGCTGTGGTGATGTGTAGAATCGGACCCTCCGCAATCTTTGTAGTGGGGCTTTGAAGCTCTTGAGGTGAGTGAAGTCGAATCCTCTGCTCGTGTGGTTTATAATGTCACGCTCACAGGCCGTAGAAATCCCGTTTTGGTGAAAATTGATGTAATTTGCTGTAGTAATTATCTTAGTAATTAACTTTGTAATGATTGCGGTGTGAATGTGCTGCGGCTCCTCCAGTGGCTCTCGTGTGCGCAGTCATTATTGCTTTCTGTCGTAATACAAGTGTGTGCTGATACTGACTGAAGAGAGAGAGAGAGAGAGAGAGAGAGAGAGAGAGAGAATAGACTTGGATGCACCTCAGTAACCTCTGGGGCCAATTATTGTAATTTGATTTGGACGACAGGCTGCAGGAAGAGTGCAGGGTGTGTGTTGGGTTTGTGGGGCGTGTAGCATGTGTTGGGGTGTGTTTAGAGGGCAGCTGGAGTGTGCCTGGGCTGTTGTGGGAGTGTAGCTTTCAGTCCTTTCACCAGATTCTAAGGTGGACACTCATAGGCATCACACATTCACTATTATCAGTCCTGCCCGCCGCGACAGTCTGATCAATTATATAACACTTTAAACAGTGCAGATTGTGTCAAAGCAGCTTTACAGTATTAAACTGGAAAATAATGTGTTAATAATGCAGAGGATGATAAAAAACACTTGAGTTTTTTCAGTTAAATTTGTCATTCATTCAGTGATGTCATCCTCTAGTTTAGTTCAGTTCAGATAGTAAATCCTGTAGACAATATTAAAATATTTAAAAGTTTATATACACAAAGTCTATAAGTAAACTTATCATACTCCAGTTTTTCCCACCAGGCCTGGCTCCAGAATCAAATCACTGAGGGTGCTTCTTAAATTAGTGAGGGTGCTGTAACCTTAGTAGTATACTATGTATTACATTTGTTAATATATTTGTGCCATTCATTGCTATGGTGCAAACAAAGCTTCCTTTATAATCAGTAAAATGTTGTGCCTCAGTTCTTTGCAATCTCACAAAGTTATGTGATAATCAGTTAAATTCTCTATGCTGCACAATGCATCTTTTATTTACATTGTGTTTACAGTATACAAATGACTCGTGCTGATATGTCTGTAAACTGCATTGCTCAACGCTGCGAATAAAAAGCCGACCTCCCAGAGCACAAATCATAGTGAACTGGATAGTCTGCCAAATCTACAGTGCAATGCCATTATTACAGCTTTAACCGAGGGTGCTGTTGATTCGCTATTTTCCAGCACCCCTGTAGAAACAGGCCTGGTTCCCAACCACATTCCTGGAGGCCCCCAGCATTGCACATTTCCTTTCTCTTTCTCTTGGAGTCTCCACTAACGAGCTGATGAGTTGAATCAGGTGTGATTGATTATAAAGACGTGTCGGTGGTGCTCCAGGAACATGTTTGGGAGCTGTGCTCCTGCCCTGCATCCGTGCCTGTTTTTGCATTAGTGTTGAATTAGTTGTCCTTACAGCGTAGGTTCATGCGCAACTTCCTTAAACCGTCTCTCGGGATGTTGTTTCCCTGTGATTGTCTTTCATGCGGGCCAGAAGCTCAGAGATGCAGGAAACAGCCGCAGCACTTAATGTCTCATAAACTCATCAGAGTGATTAGCAGACTAATGAAGAGACGAGATGAGGGGCGGCGGGAATGCAGCGCTACCATCAGATGCTGGCCCTCCAAGGCCCTGTTTATGATGTAATGAGATAATTGCCGTTACAGGTAGCAGGTTAATTACACGTGTAATTACTCAAGCGCTTCACACTGGCTCTTCCGAAACACTATTGGCATGTGATTATCATCTTCAACCTTTGCGAACCGATGCTTTTGTTGCGTTCTCCAGTCATTGGCGAGGCCGCTCTGTTAAAGGTTCTCAGTGATGCGTCTGGTTCATGCATGCCTCGTTTCCATTTCCCCGGCACAGGGTTTGGAGATTCAGAAATCCGCAGCATTCCTGGGATGACACTGACATTACTGTGTGTGTGTGTGTGTGTGTTAATAAGCTGCTTCCTCATACAGACGTCTAATTAAAGCGTTTTATTCCACTTCATTTACAACCAAAAGAGAAGCTTTAGTTCTTCAGTGCCAACAACCGCACATTACATCTGCAGGAAAACAGCATGGCGAGAATGAGTGTGAGAGCGCAGCTGTCCGAGGACACGAGCGTTTGTGCAGATGTGTGTGTGAAGGTTATTCAGAGCTAAATGAACTGTTGCTTGTGTATGTTTTTGGAGAAGCGGTTGACTAGTCTATTAGTTCTGCTGCTAGTCTGTGTTGACTATACAATCTGAATCAAGCTGAAACTCAAAACGTAATGAAAGCATGAGTGGGTGAGTGATTAGCATGAGGTAAACACGCCTCTGGATGTGAGCAGTCAGCGGTCTGGATCACTGCTCTCCAGCGAGAGTCCTTGAGGAGCAGGGTGCTGTGGACGGCGTCTCAGCAGGAGGCTGTAATTAGTGTCTTTAAGCTCAGCCTCTGACGGCACTGCCTCCACGTTCATGCCCCATTAGCCTGAAACAAACGTCCGAGCCAAACTAATCGGTGACTGCGACTCTCTTCGAGACAAAGGCTAGAAAATGTGAAGTGCTTCAGCCCATTTGATTTGACTTTTTACTCTTTTCCCATTGCAGTTGTTGTGATTTTATAATCACACGGTCTTATCGTCAGCACAGCTTCAATTATGCTGCTCAACTCTCAACTAGCTGAACATGCAGAACATGACGAGCTGCCTACACTGTAATTATTATATTGATGAGATATTCCTACCTGATTTAATCCACAAAAAACGTTTTGATGCAAATGGATGTGTTTAGGTTAACTCAACAATATTAAGCAATATTTTTGACCATTTATAACCAGTTTAGATGTTATCATTATTAACAATTAATAGTGATTAATCACATCCTAAATGAAAGTTTTTGTTTACAGTATTTGTGAGCTGTGTATATTTATTGTATATATTTAAGTACACACAAACATACAGTATATATTTAAAAAAAAATATTTGCATGTCTATAGTTATATTAATATAATTTATTTTATAAAATAAATATATAAAAATAACTGAAATCAATACATACCTATGTGTGTGTGTATTTATATATACACATAACACACACATATATTGCAAACAAAATCTTTTATTTTGGATGCAATTAATCGTTTGACAGCACTAATATACTTCACTGTATTATAGCTATAATTTTTAAATAATGATTTAACATCACTGGAACACTCAGACGATCAATTGCCAGGAACGCAGGCTGACATGGAGATCTATATTTAATAAGTAGCTAAGTAGCCTTTAATGGTGAGAAACTGAACTTTAATCTGTGTTTTTCAGTCGTTCTTGCTGTTGTCTATTTTATGTGGGTCAGTGGGATCCAGTTTAATGTGGACACACACTGTCTGTCTCTCCACAGACTCGAAAGTAAACATTGTGTACATAGTGATCACGTTTGAGCCGGAAAGAGGCAGAGAGAGAGAGAGAGGGCATGTTTTTTCCTTCTCCAAGGGTACTGCTTTTCCAAAAGTGCCTGGGGCGAGACTGCAGCACCTCGTCTCCCGGAGGCCTTTGGGCGTCTCCTAATAGCCCCCCCACCCCCCCCCCCCCCCTCATCTGCCCCCATCTCAGAGGTGCATGATGGGATACTTCCCCTTCCCCCTCTCCTCTCCTCCTCGTGCTGTCCTCATGTTTTGTGCTGGAGTTCACATCCGTGCAGGTTCAAATGGCAGAGTTGCCAGGGAACAGTCAGAGGCCATTAGCGTTTGGGACGATTCGCCCCGCGGCGCTAACCAGTGAGCAGGGCCATGTAGATTAGCAGCTTCACATGTAATGAGCAAGTTTGCCCTTTCTTTTCTTTTCTTTTCTTTTCTTTTCTTTTCTTCTGTCTCTCTCACTCTCTCTGTCTGTCTTTGTTTTATTCCACTAATCCTGTCGCATAATTTTTTTGATTATTTCCACTCCTTTGACTCGCTGTCATGTGTGTTTGAGCATATTTTCACTAGTGATTGCGATATATATAACGGCCAGTTTATTGGCAGATTTTTGGATAGATTATTGGGATCAGCTAAAAACACACCGTGTTATCAATGCTCAAATGTGCCAACAGGATAATGACATTTCTAAGTGTAAAATGTGACCATGGACCACAAAACCAATCATAAGGATCAGTTTTTCGAAATTGAAATTTATGCATCATCACACACAACCTGTGTAAATGATCTCTCCATTTATGTCTTGTTTGTTAGGAGAGGACAATATTTGTCTGAGATACAACTATTACAAAATCTGGAATCTGAGGGAGCAAAAACATCTAAATATGGAGAAAATCTTCTTTAAAGTTCATATCAATGCATATTACTAATCAAAACTGAAATTTTGATATATTTAAAGTTGGAAATATACAAAATATCTTAATGGAACTTGATATTTACTTAATATCCCAGTGATTTTTGGCATAAAAGAAAAATGTCTAATTTTGACCCATACAATGTATTGTTTTCTATTGCTACAAATATACCTGTGCACTTATGAACTGCTGCTGTGCTCCCAACTGTCCATTTCAGCAATTTTGTGTACATTTCATTCTCTGTGATTAAATTGCATTATGTACTTGATTTGCTCTGATCTAGATCTGTTGAACACACACCGATCTCCAGTCATGAGTGTGTGTTTAATCTGTGTGTGTGCGGGGCTTCTGGTTTCTCCCCGAGCGGTCAGGGGCTGTAGGGTAATGAAGCGACGGCTCGGTCTGTAAATACACGCGGGTCGCTCCGGACGCTGCAAGCAGTAGGCTATCATGTTGCAGTGAAAATGGAAACGTCAATAAAATTAATCTGGCCACCTTTTGTCCTGGACTGCTCACTGTGGTCCACTCATAACACACCACAACAGACGAGTTTACACTCCCAAACACACACACACACCTCCTCCACTGATGTCATCAGAGCAAATGGCTGAACTCGCGCTCCGCTTGGCCTGCGTCTGACCACCACACCGGTATTGTTCTGAGCCAGTGAATGAGCCTGGATTTCAGGCGTTTTCTGTGAGGTCACTTCCATGATAAAACAGCTCTAGACAGAAAAATACTAGATCAGAACAGAGAGGGGAAGGAAAGGCTTTCAACTGTCCTTGTATTCTTCATGTATTTTGCATTTGATTACGCCACCCATTGGATCTGTTCTCTTTCCTCCTTTTTAAAGTGATTAGCTGAAATATTAATGTGTGATTATTGCTTATATAGGTGCGCGTGATTGATGTCTCCCCAAAAACAGAGAGACGTGCAAGTGTAAATTTGTAGAATATCGCAACGCAGTGCAGGAGTTTTTCAGATACATAATTTAGATGCCCTGAAGGAAGGCTTTCAAGGCATTTTTGCCCAAGGCCAAGAAAAAATAACTGACTTTTAAAAGTAAATCATTTTTGCTAATGCACAATTAATGGCAGAGGAGAACGAAAGTAAGTCTGGGAAGTAGGTTATGAGGAGAGCCGAGGTGCACTCACACATTCTCAAGACGGACGCCGATGGACATCGGTCAGATTTGATATGCAAATGTGGTGCAGGAAGGGGAGGGGCTGCAGGGTTGTGTGTTTGTGTTTATCACATTGCAGCTTTGGTCTTTGCAAGCGTCCTGCATGATGCTAAGCACAATAAGAGTTTGTTTCTAAGGGTTTCTGAAAGATTGTGTAATGTGTAATTGTATCACGTTTCTAAAAAGCTCTCTTTTCGTCCAGGAGATGGTTTAGACAACAGCGTGGCCTCCCCCGGCACGGGCGACGATGACGATCCAGACAAGGACAAAAAGCGACAGAAAAAACGGGGCATCTTCCCCAAAGTCGCCACCAACATCATGCGGGCATGGCTCTTCCAGCATCTCACGGTAAGTCTCTTTTTCTGTTTTTGAGCATACGTGCTGAGATCTCACACTGAACTCTTACAGATTAGAATTAACACACAGTCACTGACATAAAGACAGCAGTTAGATCTGGCCCTCGAATCTGATTGAATGATGAAAGAATGCCTACAGCACTATGGCTTTCACTGTTTCTATCACTCCACTTGACTGTGCTGCAGAAATAAATTATTTAGCTGTATTGTGTGTCTAATGTCATTCAATATTAATTTCAGTTTCAAAATATATGAGCATTTTCACGCTTGCAGTAAGTGCTGCCTTGTGTATTCAGCCAAATCACAGCCGTATGATACTCACAACAAATGCTCTTACGCATTAACAGACTGACCAGTCCCGTTCTGAAAATGCTGTTTGGTAGCACTTTATTTTAGACGTCCTTGTTACATATGTCACATGTACTTGCTATTATAATATTATGATAGTTGAGGACACATAATTTCCAGCGATTGTTGTCAACTTGATTGCACAGATACTATCTAAACTGAACTGAATTTAATAAGGAACCGACTTTTTTACTGAAAACTGAGTGTTTGCTGATGTATTTTTGCATTATTGGCACACTATTTTCCTATTTAATAATACAAAGCTGCTTTGACGTAATCTGTATAGTTAAAAGCGCTATATAAATAAAGGTGACTTGATTTATAATAACAATTAATTTTGCATAATTACATGCCTAATCCTAACACTAACCATATAGTAAGTACATGTGCAGTGGTGGACAAATTTATTAGAATGCTTGGAATATTTAAGAGGTTTCAGTTGTTTTTGCTGAATTGACCATTACAGTACCCATAATTATTGCTGGCACTACTTGTGTGTTTTCATCAGTTCTTCCCTAAGAAGGTTTGCAGGGTCCGAGTAGGTCCAAACGTTAGTGTGTGAGAGTGTGTGTGGGTTTAGAGAGTTGGCACGCAGGGTCGTGTTCCAGCGGCCTCTCTGATGTCACGACATCATCCGCGGCTCAGGATATATCGATCAGGACAGGAAGGGTCAGGTTTCTGAGGGAGGCGCTGTCATCCCCGAGCACATGAACACAGCATGTGCTCCTCAAGAAACTGAGAACTGAGTGTGTGAGGGACATGCCCTGCCAACCCTGACGCCCAACTGCAGGCCAATATAATGACGCTCCTTAAACACAGCTAATTAAAAGGGCTGTAAATCCATTCTGAACTCTGCCATGCACTTATAACTCTCATCATCATCAACAGAACGACTCCAGCGCAGCCCAATCTGACACGCAGACAAAGACGCCTTGCTTTTCTCTGCTTTATTCTTGCGCTCTTTTCATTTGTGGTCCCCTTCACACTCCCAGAAGCGCTTGTGTGTAGAGCGGTGAAGAGGGAGGCGTCGACCCACCACCTACCTCGCCGCTTTTACCCACAAACGCCTCTTGCTTCATTCACTCGGCTCCATATCACGCAGGAATTTCGCGCTTTTTTCAAAGATCATTAGGCGTCTTTACTGGCAGCTCGGGAGATCCCCATTCACGGCGCTCACAAGAGACGCACTCCTGTTCTTTTGGAATTGTTTTAAATGCAATGAAAACGTAAGAAGAATTTTCATTAGTGGAAATGCAGAAGTTTCCATCATCCTTTTAGACGAGTCTTTTATGAGCGTGAGCAATAATCCATCCTTTCTAGCCCACCTTTCTATTTTTTCCATCCTTTTCCGACCAAAGAGACTTAATTGAATTATCTCGAAGTACAGACCGCAGCCCCCCGCGCAATCCTTTACACCGCGCCAACACATCAGGCCTTTTATTTTAATTTGTTAAGCAAATGTATTTTCCAGTTCAGGATGCATTTGTGTGCGGGTGAATTCATGGGGACTTTGCCCCTGAATGGCCCGTAGCGGCAGCTCTCCATTCAGCCATTCATTGGAAGGGGCAAAAGAAAAGCGGCGAGGTTGTATTTTCTCAACCGCGGGGCCAAAGCAGAGCTGCTCTTCCACGAGCGGTGGGGGTCCTTTTACATATGTTCTCAACATTGAGCCATTGTCACCTATTCTGAGGGGCTCAAAAGGACGTAACCCCTTCCCTCCCCCCATTTCCATCCCCCTCTCGCCGGCTAACAGTTACAATTGTGGGCTGAAATCGATGGCCTCCTCTTCGAGGAACAGTCTCTCTGAACCAACAGCCAGCCCCACAGGACATTCAGCGCCCGCAGAACTCCAGAGTTTGGGTCAGAACGCACCAGAGATGTGCTCTTCCTCCTGGAGCTCTCTGGATCTCTTCCAGTGCCATTAGCGGGAGGAAATCCCAGCTGGCCACCCTAAGCTTTCCCATACGGCACAGAGCTTATGTTATCGGAAAGATAAACTCCACTGTGGGGTGTATTGCTCAATTAGGCTTCATATTTAATGAGCGAGAAGAAGAAGAAGCTTCTACGTGGCTCACAGAGAGAGAAGAGTAGTTTGCGCTGACACCGCTGCAGGGTCACCCAACAGTTTAATGGAGACAAACTTTGAATCCTCTCAATTAGTCGTTTGGCGCCCTCAGCCTGTCTCCTGCTAAGACGAGGGTCAGCCTGCAATGAAAACAGGAAGCACTCAGATACAAAGGTAGCACTCCAGGCCTGTGCTGTCCTTTCACTTGGGTAAACCTTCAAAAAGGTATGAAAATAAATAGGCCCGAAATAGGAAAACTGAAATGTGGCATGAGTTTGTGGGGCAGGACTAATCTATAAATCCAGCTGATCTTTATCCATTTGGATTTGATTGGGTTCTGAAGAACGAGCTGTGATATTATTGGAGAATTAAGTGATGCTTTCTACAGAATAACATTTATTAAATGCAGCAGTCAAATACAGGCAGCTGATGGAAACACCCTTAATCAGGGACACAGCAGCAAGACTCACAAGTTCATTGCTCATCTGCCGCCTTTCTTCACCAGTTAAAAGCCTCATCAGATAATTGTGTAAACAAATAAACAGGATCAGCCTGCAGAGTCACGTAGTAAAGCAAACAGAGTCGTTCTCGAGGCTCGTCTCAGACTAAACAATTGGGCTGATCTGCACTGACTGCAGCTGTTTGCATGTCTGATTCACGTCAGCGCTCATTTCCACCGCAGTACATCTGACAATAGTTTCAAACGAGGGACATGCTCGCAAACACAAAACACACTTAAAAACTTCAGTCAAATTCTTCCTCGCTCTCACACACACAGACATGAAATGTGGTCAGAAGGTTCTCTCAGGGTCTTCTCAGCAGAGGTTTCCTCCCTCGCTGTGTGCTGTAATGCAGGGCATTCTTAAAGCAGCGGTTTCATTTAAGGCCCAGCGAGGTTGTTTTGTGACGCTCCAGGGGTTGCAGTGGGGCAACACTAATCTATCATGGGCTTGTTTGCCCTCTGTCACCAGTGCAGCCTACGTTATATAACACTTCTCTTCAGTGTGTGTGTGTGTGTCTGCATGTATAACCTGAAGACCAGAAACATAATTTACCCTCCTGAACCTTCAAATGTGTGTACTATTAGATGTGTTAATGATCAAGTACCTATTAAAAAGTTTTTTCAGCTGCCTACACTCAAAATCATTCCTTGTCACGCAGTTTCTGAGAGCTAACTCTCAAACACCTGATCTGCAAAACCAGACACTAATTCTCAGCCTTCGACTCTTTAGACAGTTTTTGCAAAACACAACACACACTTCTCTGCATAACACACATCTAACATGAATTAATATTATGGCAAAGTTGTTGGCAAATGTTTGCTTTTGAGATGTGTTTGTGATATTTTGAACACAATGCTTCATTTGGCAAGAGATGTGAGGCATTTTGCATTTTGTGTGTGCAGTTCTTGGATGTGTTGAAAATCTGTGTAAGCAGCTAAAAAAACTTAGCTGATCAGCAAAATTATTATCATATTTTGAAAGTGAAAACTGGCCATAAAAAAAGCCATTTTACACTAATGTGTGTTTTTGAACCCTATATGTCAATGCTGAGATGCACAGTTTTGGTGAAGCTGTGTGATAGTCACCCTACTGTAAGGACACACTCTGGCTGTTGTAAATCTACCGAGTCTGTCTAAGCTGTAAATCTAGAAATCTAGTATGTCGCTGTAAATGGCCACTACTGCAGTCAGTTTGTCAGAACATCCGAGTCAGAGAGGCTTGAAAGTTCAGATGTCCATATCGAGTGACTCTTTCATTCTTGCAAGTCGTGGAATCAAATGAGAACCCACATCGACCTTCCTCTGTCATACGCAAGGACTTAAAAATAGTTGCTTTCTGTGTGTGTTTGCAGTTCTTGGTTATCATTAAGGTTGCCAACCGTTCTGCCAACAGAATTGTCCCAAATGGGCATCAAAGAAATGTGCCATACGCCATATGACCACCATACGAATAACAAATAATTTAAGTAATCATTCTTTATGGACAAATCTTTGCTTTATCATCAATAACATTTTATTTCAAAATTTTAAGTGCCATTGTTTTGGAAAAAAAGGCTTTATTGACTAACATTTCATATACATGAAGTTACTATGCTTTAACATTTTAATGCCATTTGTATGTAATTTCACAGGATATATATTCACCTCTCAAATGACTATACCACTTGAGCAGTCACAATTCAATACTCATACAATTCACTGATGGTTGATGTGTAATGTGTGTCACATTTTTTGTATTCTTTTTATAATGATTGTACACATCCAGTATATAGGTTAAGCAAACAAATGTGATTATTTCAGAGAAGCTTTTGCATTTTTTTATACAAATACTTAACTGCAGACACATTGAAATTACATACACTATGTGGTAAAGTATAAATATTTTGAGCATCCCTTATCCTATAAAGAATCACAGTTGTCTCTTATTTTCCTTTTCTGAAGCTGTCAAGTAGTTATTAGTGTTCCTAGGCAGAGGCTTTGGCATCAGCTAGCATTTGGCATTAAGTTGTTTAGCATCATTCACTTTGCCTCTTAAATTCATGTCTGTGACATGTAAAGATCTGCAGCACACACTACCATGCTTTAGCATTCTTAGGTGCAGTTTAGGCAGCAATGACAATGAAAGTAAATTTGATTGTTGTCTGATTTTAGGCACTTCCTTTAATGGGATTTGTTTTCAGATCACCATGTCCCTGTTTTGAACTGTTGTAGTTAAAATATTCTTAAAATATGGCTGTTTGTAATAACCTAAAGGCAATCCGCTGTCTTGAACTTGTCTTTGAGCATGATCCTGTATGTTGTGTAAGTTATTTATACCGTTTCGATGCTGTTGAGAGATAAATGAGTCTGTCTGAACCTCAGAGACAGAGCAAAATCTTTCAGTTGAGGGATGACCTTGCTGACACTTGGAATGTTCCTACATACCCAGACTGAGTCAGTATTAATAAAGATGGCTTGAACAGGCTGGAACACGCTGTTCCATGCATGTGTGTGTGAGGGGAATGCATCTGCTCTGACCTGAAATACACATAAACAGTGAGGAGAACAAGAACTTCAGTTTAACTCTCTCACATCTCACTGGACAGCTCAAACTGTCCTCCACCCAGACAAAGCAAAGGTGCCAATGCCCATCCAGAAGATTGCTCATGTTGTTTTTCAGGAAGCTGTTATTAATTTGTGAACATGTTCAGCCTGATTCTATTCAAACTGTTGCTCCTCCATTGTCGTAAAAAGAGGAAACCTGTGATGTTAGAAGACTCTAATTCACACTGTAGCACCCTTTTGGCAAAGGTGTAACTAATAAATAGTGTTTGTGTGAAATCAGTGCTTGCATTCACATACTTGTGTAGAGCATGTCTCAGGCCAAAAAGAGGGAGGTATAAGGGGTGAAGAAACATCTCAGACATAGAAGCGGAAAACTAAGACAGGACGGTGTGTGTGTGGAGCAAAAATGAAAACCAGACTGTGTTTCTCTGTTTAGTTTGTCAGGGGACTGGCGCTCCTCTGAATCCCAGCGCTCTGTTTCTGCTCTGTGATCTTCCCGCCCATTCTCTGCTGCTGTTTTTATTCTGTTTTGTTTTTCCAGCACTTCTCCTCACGGGCCTCCCTCTGAGCTCTGTCTGCACCTCCTTTCTATTTCATAATGACGGCCGAGCGCTGTGACTGCATAATATCATTTCGTATCTCAAATGGTGCATCAAAGGCGACAAACAAAATGCACCAATTTGCTGTGGTTTCCTCTCAGCCTCCCAAGACGTTGGCAAACCGGGTCTGGGCCATGGTGTGATCCTCGCCGTTCGGTTCAGGCTCATGAGGGAGCTTTTCATGATGACTTAAACTGGTGAGCAGTATCAAAAACATCCCCAAAATGCCAAAGAAAGAAGGCTGAGGTAAATAAAAGACAGACAGATCAGCTAATCAAATCGGAGCGTTTTGGCTCCAGATGCGAATGCATGTGAATATTGATCAGATCGCAGTAGTTGTAATGTCCCCGGGGCACAGCAATCCCTGCTCAAATCTACAGCGATTTAGATAAAGAGACTTGGCGAGACATTACGGATTTCAGCAAGCAGAACCTCCTCCTTCTTTCTCCTCCTCCTCTCCCTCTTCAACTGGGGCGCAGAAGAAAAGCGGGGAAAACCTGTAATTACACACACTCTTCTGAATCTCCCTTAATGTTCATTATTTGAAACCGGCGGCAATTACAAGTTCAAAGGGGCTTAGAGGACCAGCAACCTGCATAATCGCCAGCAAATGAAGTATAGCGTGTTCACAGTAGCGGAGCGCGCTGCTGGGGGGTGAATCATGCATTTCCATACAGGCACAAATCTCTGCCACCTCGGGGCTCCGGCATGCACTATCCCTGCCTCGCAATCCTCTTAGCCACGGCTTTTTGTCTGCCTTCACCCACCAGCAACCCTCCGACATAGAAAACGTATCAAACTTCACCCTGGCTTATGTCGTACAATCACTGCTGTTTGTCCTCATGTTTGTGGCTGCCAGGCCGCCCACCCTCTCCTCCAGATTACTCCGCTCTGTTTCTCTCTCTCTCCTCCTCTCCCTTCCTTCCATCTGACGACACATCCACGTGATGCAAGTGCAGGAGTCCCGGCAGGTGTATTTCCGTTACCTTTGGAGACAGTCACAGCGGCTAATTCTGTCCACAGGTGGCTCTTTGCACATCGAGAGGAGGGCTTGTGAGGCCGGCGGTTAGCTCTGGTTTCAGAGCCGCCCAACTGGCGGTCATTGTATACATCCTCCTCTACATCTACACCTCCGCACAAGAGGCTCTCTTTCTCTCCCTGTGCCGTGTTTATCTTCTTCCTCTGTCCTGGTTCAGTGCTGCAGGTCAACTTTCTTTCTCTGGGCTTTCGTGTGCCTCCCCCGGTCAGCTGTGCTGATGTTTGCATTTGGGATCTTTGATAAAATCTCCATAGGGACCTGCTCTAGTGCTCACACCATTTCCTGCCTTTTGCTCTCATTGTTTGTCTTGCTTGCATGGGGAACATACAACTCCCACCTGAATTAAATAAAACGTTGATGCTCCTTGGGATGGCATCAGACATCAGACAGTTCATTTTTCATTCGGCAAAATCTCCTCGAGAGGAAGTGAAGGCTGGCTGTTTCATTAAGTGGCCCATCCAGGCAGACACGTGCACCACAGCAGAGCCCATGTTTGCCCAAGCAAGTGTGCATATTAGAACAGAATCCACGGGGAGATTAATGGGCTACTGCCTCTGTACCATTGATTATCTCCACGCCATTTTTCCCTCTTCCTGCACACATATTAAAAAGTAATGAAGCCTACGGAGGAAAAGAAGGCAAGACTTCACGCATCATTTTACGTTATCTGGACTCTAGCAGCAAGGAATCTCTTTAAGGCATGGTTTGAACAGAATTAAGTAAACAAATGTGGAATATGCCTTTGAAACAAGCTGCAGCGACTGTTTAAGCAGAGACAAGCCCCTGACACATGGAGAGAACTCTGCAGATGTTAGCAATTTTGTTGTGTAGCTTTCCTAACCTTACAACGAGACCTCTATTGCTGGGATTTAGTAACCAGTGACAGCAATGGAAATGTGGAAGATCATCAGAAGCCCCAGGGATTAGAGTGATCTACAAAGCTAGTTCAGTAGTCTGTTATAGGTCTCTGGACAAATGGCAGTCATTCTTTGCCTACTATTTGAGAAATATGAACGCCTCAGCCAGCACCGTGCGTCTCCGCCATTCTGTTCTCCTCTGTCATGGCCCTGCTGAAAGGGTGGGTGGGGTGGGGTTTGCTCTTTCAGGAAAATAACTTCCTGAGACATTACGTGAATCAGCAGACAGCCTTATGGCCCAGACCTTCCCAAGAGTCTAAACTCTGGAGTTAAAGGTGAGGAACCACATTGAAAACCTGATGGGAAACAGTTTTTCCTGCCCTGCAGAGCTTTATTTTGAATGCTTTTGGCTTCATTTGGTTTTAGTATGTGGTAATGACTTCTGCACTAGATCTTCCTCTACAGAGCCCAACCCTCAGTGGCATAGCCATTACTGAAGCACTTTTACCATTATAGAGGCACGCCGCTCGATTCCCGTCAGTCGGAGTTGACTGTACTGCGCTCAGCTCTACATTGGATCATGAATTATTGTGCAGCAGTAAGGCAGGGGATCAAGTAAGGGAAAAAAAAGAGTTAGAAAATCCACAAACACAATGGAAAGAACACAACAACAGCTGTCTTACACCTCAAGCAGGCTTCTCTGCAAAGTGATTGGAGAGGAGCGGGGCTTGGGTTACATTCCTGAGATGGGGATGGCTGGTGTTGGTTTCAGAGGTGGTGGTGGTGGTGGGGGTGGAGACAGCTCAACAAGTTGTTGAAAAGAACACAGACGCTTGTCATCAGCCTCCAGAACAGGGAGCCATCTGAGTGCATTTTAGTTGCAGAGGTTAATGACCTCCCTTTGCTCTTCCGTCCTGCTGGAGTCCAGTGCACCAGCAGCACTCTGCTGCGTTTGAGCTCACAGTTCTTGCTTGTGGCCTGGATCAGTCCAGAAAGCTGTAAGTGGATCCTGACAATCCCTTTTTATCTCTCCCTCTAGGGCAGCGCGTAAACTCTCAGAGTAACGACGGTGTTTGGATTACCGTAGCTCCCTTTGATGCCTCAGTATGCGCCATGCAAAGTGCAGAAAGAAGAAAGACAGAGCCAGAACTGACATGCACTTTTTTATTTGCCGGTTTAGTGGACCTACAGTACATCTACTACAGGGACAGTCCAGCCAGAGTCAAGTTGCTTGCTCAAAGGCACAGCGATAGGGAAACTCAATCCTGTCATGAATCACTCCTTTTGGGGTTTGAACAGCCTTGCAGTTTTTGCACAACTACCATTAGAGTTGTTAATCTGCTCTGATATTCAAGGTTGCAGTTCTCACCGACCTTTTGGCTTTCAAATGTTACGGTTTCATTAGGTAGGAAACTGTTAGCTAAAAAAAGAAGAAAGCAGGCTACATTTCTTATTTGTGCTGCCTGTTGACCCCCATCCACTAATAAACGGTAAGCTGAGCAAGCTGTTGGTCATCCTCTCATGGGGTTGTTGGGTAGCTGCCAGTTTCCTGCTTGCTTTGTCAGTGGATAAAGTCGGTAGCAAACGAGAAGCCTACAGCCAAGCCGGTCAGTCAGGTCAGAGGTCAAAAGGCCTCAGGGCAGGATTGAGCAGAGGAGCACTATGGGGAGAGCACAGGCGGCTGGAATGTACCTAAAAGAGGCCCTTTGCTCTGTTCCTTAGCTCTCCTGCTCTTAGAGCCATTAAAACTCTTCATACATCCCTTAGACTAAAACATCAAGAGTGGAGAGTCCCAAGGGCTCACAGCAATCCACTGCCTGAGTGTGCAGCGCTGACGGGAGGTCTTGATTTTCTTTCAAAGGTAACAAAGCCCTGTGTAAAGAAGAGTGTTTCTGAAAGGTCATAAACGACGAAAGCAGTAAGCACAACAGGTACAATTTGAAGTTGGTCTCGTAAGGTTTTTGTGATCATGACCATGAGAAATCTTGGGCTCATACTGTCCTGCTGCGGTTGGCTTGATCATTTTAGCGAGGCTGAGCTTACTGAAACCCTCGGTGCCGATGCTTTGTTTAGTCCTCTTGGAGAGTCAGCTAAATGGGCGCCATGCTTGACTTCTACATTTTTAGCATCATTAACCTACAGGAAATTGCCCCTGCAGCTGTTTGCCGGCTGCTTGGTTGCTCCACATTCCAAGCTAATGGCTAAACATCGAGGTTTCCTCTACTGTGAGTTTTGACTCTGAAGCAGATTTGACAACTCAAGTTTTCTAGTGTAACAAATGAAACATGACATTTTGGGTTCAGAGCAGGGCAAAAGATGCTAAAACGACTGCTGCTCCCAAACCAAGCCACAGAGACGGCATGTGTAAATAACCCTTCTCCTCATTATGAAGAAATAGGCGAAGCACTTTTAAAAGCTTGCTGAGCTAAATTATGTATATGTGCTATGTATACAGTATCTTACATTAGCCTCTGCTGTTGCCTTGTCCTTCAGCCTCAAATGCCGGCACAAAAGGAGTCTTATAATACTGCGTGCTGCCAAGACCTGCTCGCATAAAAGGGTTTGGCTGGAATATTGAGGGGTCGCTGAACTACTTTGTTGCCTGCAAGGAGAACAACCCCGTTGTTCTTTGGCTGCCCAGTGGCCTTTTGGACAACATTTCTGTTCTCCAGCCCAGTCCATGTACCCCACGAGCAATAAACATCCTTTTCTCTCTCATGCAGGCAAAATATATTAAAGAATAGCGTAAGTAAGTCTTGCCCTGTGGGAAGGTGGGGGCTGGACAGCAGTAAGCCATAGGTAGTAGCCCAGTGGCCTAGTGAACGTGACCCATGAGGTCTCGGCTCCGTTGCTCACGGGTGCCATCTAGACTAATCAAGTCATTACAGACTGGTGAAGGCAGCGACACGAGAGAATTCTTGTTAGGCCAGATATTTTGTGTTTTGTTTTGTTAGTTTTTTTCAGTTGTAAATCTGTTCTGAGGCCAGCAGGTTGTTTGCTTCATTTCACGGGCTTTCATTTTACAGTGTGAACTCAGGTCATGTTTATCTACTTGATTTGCCAATTTGCCTCTGAGCACGAGTGTTCACGTGACTTCATGACAGCCAGTAGTGTCAACTGACAAGACTCTTTCCCTTCCGCTTCCACTCTGAAATGAAAGGCATCGCAGGGAATATTCCTGCACGCACATGCAGTAAAAATTAGCCGGTTGATGATGGAACCTGCTGTAAAAATGTTAAAAGTTAAACTCCTGCCACAGAAGGGTTTGCCTAATCAGGTGGAAAGAGAAATTCTAGGGCTGTTGTGGTGAGACTTTAATTTGGTCAAATGTACACCCTAAAGCCAGAGGGTTAAGAGGATGAGAAGAGATTCAGTCTATCTTCTGTTCCCCTTTCCCTACGCAAGGACATGGAGATCAGGTTCCTCCCCTTGAAAGAGCCGGCTGGCCGCGTCTGTAAGAGAAGCCATGAACCTGATCTGATGATTAACTAGCCTCATCACTATGGCTGTGGGCCACATCCAGACACACACACATAGTCAAGGTTTTTTTTGTGTCCAAGTCACAAGGTCTACACAAACCCCTGCTGCTTTACACCCTTCACGCTTGCTCTTATTCAAGGGGTTTGCAGGGATTACTATTAATGCTGCACCTAGTCAGGGTTAGTAATTTGAAAGACCCCAAAAAACAAAGCAGTGAACTTCAGCACCGTTTGTGCCATCTTAAAGGGATAGTTCAAATTCTGTCATTAATTACTCACCCTCATGTCCTTCCAACCCTGTAAGAATCACAAATTAAGATAATTTTGATGATTACTTTGTTTATGTTCTGGGGAAAGTGCGTACATGTGTCAAGGTACTCTCCAAAATTCATTGAAAAAGAAATGTTGAATGAAAACTCCTTATTTTTGATTTCTTTGCTCACAAAAAGTATTCTCATAGCTTTGCAAAAAAGTTGAGCCACTGATTTTTTACTGATGTCCATGCTACGTTTCTGGATCTGGGTCAGAAAGCTCTCAGATTTCATCAAAAATATCTTGATTTGTGTTCTAAAGATGAACGAATATCTTACGGGTTTGAAACGACGTGAGGGTGAGTAATTAATGACAGAATTTTCATTTTGGGATGAGCTAACCCTTTAAGAGGCACAGGAGCTACGTTGAATGCTGCTAGCTTCATTTAGCCATTGTTGTATTGTCTAATGTTTTTTCGCTAGCATTATAACCGAGAGAGCACATGTCAGTGTCTGGAGCAGTTACAGCTAACAGCAGCTGCTAAAGAGCAAAACTTTCTCTAATTGTTTGTTTCTCTCGATGTGCGTGTTGGGCTGTGTGTGTATCTCACACTGCAGTGGGTGTGTGTTTGTTCCCCTGCGCGGTACTCTCTGACGGCCTTGAGAATGGGAGTGATTGATTTTTAGCGCTAATGCTTGTTTACCCTCAGCAACTGCGTTCCAGGCCAACCTCACGGGGGTGCCCACCTCCTCCTCACACCCTTCCCAGCATCCCCCTCCGCCTGGCCTTGCCAATCCATGTTTTTGCGGGGCAACAGTTTGCTTGGCAGGGAAATTGATAGCTAGAGTCGCTCTAGAACCTTGCACCATCTTCAGTGAACATAAATTATTGGTGTAGAGCAAACAGGGGGGCTGGCGGCAGTCCAGCGGCTCCGAGCCCAGCCCAGCCAGCAATTGTTGTGGGGGCACAGAGAGAGGAAGAATTAGAGAGAGAGAGAGAGAGAGAGAGAGGCAGTCTAGCTGCTTTCCTCAATAGCTTTTCATGGCGCACTGGGCTCCAGGTGCCCCTTTGAAGCCACATAAATTGAAACTGTTTTACCTCTGAAAAAACCCACGACTGAATCCGATCCTAGATCATACGTTCATACGTGTGCACGCAGACAAACACAATGAGCGCTGGCATGCACGCATCGCTCAAGCATCAGGGGGTGTATTTGCGATGGTGCATTTCATAAAACTGAGGACGTGTTCTCTTTTGTGCATGAATGTATGTGTGTGTGTGTGTGAGGCGAGTTACATTCTTGCAGGCTTCCTTCTTGTTGTCTGGATGCAGCGAAGTGCTGAAGAAAATCAAACGCACACAAAACGCTACCTAAGCACACACATTTAACCTTAGACACACACAAGCTAGAGTACACAGAAGCAAGCTCCTTTTGTCCATCTTTTAAACAAAACAGTCTTTTAGCTTCTTTTCTGCTGAGCAGAAATCAAACACAGCACTGCATTTCATAATCAAAGTTAACTTTCTAAAGAGTCCTTCTCGCAGTAAATGCAGAGTGCTTTCTTATTACAAATACAACAAAGACTATATTATTCATGAATTTGCCTTGTAAAATGGAATACATATATATATATATATATTATTCAAATCAGTCTTATCAAAATAAACCCGCAGCCTTCGTTTGGTTGGAATATCATTTTTGCAGAAACACACACATATGTAAATGCATTATTAACAGCCTCTCTAAATTTAAAATGTGCCAATCTTTCTGCAGATTTCTCTGTAGCAGATATTAAAATGTCATTCTGGGCTTTGATTGATTTTATTGGGAGTCTGTGTTATCTTGCTGCGCTCAGTTTGATTAAACATACAGAGACGATCACAGTCAATTTGAGCTGCGCGTCACGGGGAAACTCAAATGCTTCAGCGATGATGGAGTAGTTGGAGAATAATTGAAACTGTTGGTGAGAGACAATGGAGTATTAAGGATGTGCCCTTAATTTCCAAGTACAGCTGTTTGTGCTATCATTTTAGCATCTAGCTGAATGCATTACGTTTAGGTTAGTGTTTTTAAACACTAATGCAAAGTCGAAGAATACAGATCCGCTGCACAATAGCTAAAAAAGCATGCACTGATGCACACTTTTTAGATGCACTGCATCATTCAGCCTGCTGTTTTCAACACACTGCTCCTGTGCACTAATTCTTGTCTCGCCTATAGCATGTGAATGGGGCTGCAGTTCAGTCGGGGGATGTGCTGGGTTTCATTAGGCTGCAGGACTCTTTAATTCATTGCAGTCTGGCCTCGTACTGATGAAGTCATTCATCAAGCGCACGGTCAGCCGCTCCGCTGGGGAGTGTGTGTGTGTGTGTGTGGAGGGGGGTTGATGTGTGTTCGGGGGCACTGGGGGTTCAGGCTCGATGTTACACTGAGCTGCGGTGAAGAGCACATCACACCCTGTAATTTAGCCAATAGAGTGCAAACACACATGCACACACATGCACTCTGGGAAATAAAATCGGCCCACATGCACTTGCTGTGGACTGCATGATGCACTGACACATCCCAGAGGACTCCTTCCCCGACCGCGTGTGTGCGTTCAGAATGGCGCGAGCAGCAAAAAGCCGGTGCCATTAACAGGCTGCAGCGTAATTAACAGTTGATTCGATCGCAGGTTAGCGCTGGCATCTGCAATAAAATAAGCTGCTCATTTTTCTGTCTAATAATTTATAGACTGCACCTCTTCACATTCTGTGGTCAGTCCGTTTCTCAGGATATTGCTCCTGCTCTTAGTAATTCACTCTATTGATTGAGTTTAAAGCGACAGGAACACTTTCAATCTTTCTCTGATCTCTCATGCTAAGTTTACTCTTCATCATGCTGTTAGCGTGTCATGCACACCGCTGGACGAAATTAATAATTCATATTAAGGTAGTGCTCTGTTCAGGTTTCACTTGTTTTGTCATTTGATGCTTTATTTTACAGTGCTAGACTCGACCTGCGATGTGACTCGGACGTGCCTTACTCTAGTTGCATCTGTACTTACAGAACACAACAATGTCTATATTAAAAAAATACTGAGAGAGAGACAGAGGTACAATTGAATCAGTCAGGTACTATAATCTGCACAGGTTACATTTTATGCATAATCTAAATAATTTCTCTGTGCATAACCTGCGTAATCCATATGGACATTTCCATTCGTGTTATAGCACAAGTTTAACATATTGCTAAATCCTGATGTATGCATGGGAAATCACGGACGCATTTCCATGGCCGTGTGCATCGTTTATCAGACCCAAGGTCTGTATTTACAGTGATTTGTGGAGCAGAGCTCAATGAAACCTGATCTGTTGTATATTGTGTGTCTGCGGTCAGGATTTCTTAAGCTGGGTTTGAAGGGTTTTATGCACTTTCTGTTTTTTTCCTGGTGGGGGAGAAAAAATATAATGTCATCTCACTCCTTGAAACGTGTCTCTGGTTAGTTGGAATCATTGGTTTTGTGGTGGCTGGAGGAAATGTGCAGCACTGTAGTATTTATCACTGACATGGGATTGTTTTAATGATGCAGAAGAGCCCAGCACATGCCTGAAATAACACTGACACATTTAATACAGCATACCAGATCAAATGAACACTTACATTCAAAATGAACAAATGTTTTTGGTTTACTAGCAATTGGATTTTTGGTGGATTTTGATGATGATGATGATGATGATGATGTGTGTGTGTGTGTGTATGTGCGTCATGAATCATGACCTGTGCTGGGATGCATTCACACTGTAAGATTGAATTCAGCTTTTGTGTGTGTGTGTGTGTTCAGTGCAGAGAGAATCTTACGCTGTCTGTGAGAGGATCACACACACACACACACACCAGTGTATGTGTGTTTCACAGAAAACAGACCTTGTCTTGCCAAGCATATGTCAGCACTTTGCAATCAAAAAATGTATTTCTATGTGCCTATTATCATATTTCTTTGTTAATGATTTTAGCATATTAAAAGCTCCAGTGTGCACAAGTAGAAATCTGATTCATGAGTCTCTTTTTCCTTCATTATTTGTTCAGTCTTACAATTGTTTCCTGATTAATTGGACACATTCCTGAAATGTTCCCTCCTCCCGCTCTTTAATTAAACCTCGGCCGTTTATTTCTCGACGTGAGTGCTCAGGGTCAAAATTCAGCTGTGTGTCAGTCGAGCTTATTTTATGCTTTTGTTCCCAGTGACTTTTATACAGTTTGTAAAATTGACCTACTAGAAGAGAAATGTGGCACCTACACCTACTGCACACAGCCTGGTTTATCCTCACATGTGTGTGTGTGTGTGCATGTATGCATGTTTGTGTGTGTGAGTGTGTGTTTGCTTGTGTGTGCATGAGTGTGTGTGTGTGTAGGTGTGTGAGCGTGTGCATGTTTATGTGGTTTATGAGGACACAAATGTGTATAATGACATGGGTATGACATGAGGGTATGAGGACATTTTCAGTGTCCCCGTAATTCAAAAGGCTTAAAAAACGTACTAAATGGTGTTTTTTTGAAAATCTAA
>JAUMHE010000069.1:21137751-21167203 GCA_032359235.1 Enteromius mattozi | reverse complement strand
AGGGTCAGTGTAGGACAATACCACATACAGTCTGTACAGTATAAACACCATTACACCTATGGAGAGACCCCATAAAGCACAAAAACCAACATGAGAGTGTGTGTCTGTGTGTGTGTGTGTGCGCACATGTGTGGCGAGGGCTGAATCAAAGCGGAGCGTGAGGTTTGTTTGGTTCTTAATCTGCCTCTTAAAGACATCTGTCAGTGCGGATCACTATTGTTTGTCATGCTCGAGACACGCTCGGCACAAATTCAATCCTGCCATTTCTATCATGTCACATTTGGCAGATCAACAGTGACACAAATTGTATCATTGCATCCCGTGCGGGGATTGTGTTTGCAGGTGTGACTCCTGGCAATAAGAGACCTTTGCAGAAACGTCTTGCTTTAGCGCTTGGCCTGCGTTCATCAGCGTCACAAGGGACGAGCTCAAGTCATTTCTCTAACCGTCGAGGAAAGGAGGATGTTTTCCGTCTTTCCGCTCCGAGCGATGCGTTTAATCTGACTGGAGAATTCACCGCAGTGTCGTACGGATCTGCGTGTTTAGCGTGCTGGATTTTCTGCGGCTGTTTTTACTCATGCTTCTGTTAAATCGGTCCTAACCTGGTTCACCCCTCACCGCTGATCTCTGGTCATGTTGGTGTTTGCATCACACAAGCAGCAGCACTTGACCGCTGTAACTACACACAGACTCAACTTCAGTCCTTCACTCATGAAGCTGAACACACACAGAAAGACTTGCCTTTGCTGCAGATGATTCACAAACTCTGCATATCCTCAACGCTAGTGCCATGACATCTACACTGGGCAGTGGAACCAACTTGTTTCTATAATTAAAAGATCTAAAGGGAATAAATAAGGGGTTGCACTTTATTTTGGTTGTCACCTTTAGACAATCTGCTCTAACTACATGTCAAAATATTCTCAGTATCAGTACTTAATTAGGTTAGGGTTAGTTAGTGACATGTAAGTTGCATATAGTCAGTAAAATTATTGTATACGCATATTGTACCCCACACTCTTTGACTGCTAAAACCGATGTGTTGTGATGGAATTTCCCTGGCCTAAAGTAAAGCCCCGCCTTCTTTGATTTGATTGGCTATCTCAGTTTCTGTGACGCTGATGAGGCAGATAAGTCTATATCCACCTTATTCCTGAAAGCAAGCCTATGTGTGAGACTTCCAGTTCATTAGCTGCTATAGAGAAATAACCAGAAGAATGACAACATGCAGAAAAAAGTAAATCTGTTTCCACTACAAACCAGTGTGTTCATAATTAAGATAATACAATTAAGGTAATACGGTAAGACACACCAATTTACAGTGTCAAGCAGCAAAACGAGTGGTATGTACTGTTGATCCTGAGCGTGTTCTCTTGTATTCTCTTGCAGCACCCGTATCCTTCAGAAGAACAGAAGAAGCAGCTCGCTCAAGACACGGGCCTCACCATCTTACAAGTAAACAACTGGTGAGTCCAGTCACTTTTCTTCTCTTTCGCCAGTAGTGTTGACCACGCATTACTGCCGTTGGACTCACATTGGTCCCTCTTTGATGCATGAAGGGGACGAGGACAGTGCTGCACCTCCTCCCGATAGCTCGGTGCCGGATTAGAGCCACGGCGCTCTGACCGGCATCGTCTTTGTAGATGGCTTAGCTCATAACTGGAGGTGGTGGATTAAATAAAATGATCACAGAGCCAAAGAAATGATACAGGAATTATTTATCAAAATACTCTGCCGGGCTCTTTTTTTATCGTGGGTTTAATTTCGCTTGCTACATTCTGCGGCCGATGTTCAGATTAATTGAGCTGACAGCTTCTTTTCAAAACACCAGGAAGGTATTTGCACGGATTTTCTGGCCTTACACAAACTTAATTATACGGAGCGCTATTTTATCAGTCTAATTCCGTGTAGTGGGGCTTCTATTTACAAATGAGAAGTCCCTGGCTTTTATTCACAGCTTCCCTTAATGTATTTATCAAAGCGGACTCATTTACGCGGCGCTCTATCTGTCGGGTACAGACGGCGGCTCTCGGCTTTATCGGCCCGGGGGCCCGCACGCCTCCCTGGGGTCAATTGATTTTTTTGCTTTTGTGATTCATTTTTTCCCTACACCTCATTCTGGTGCCGGCTCACAATGAGCAACACGCCTGGAGAATGAGCGTGATTTGTCTGCTGGATCTAGCCAGGTACTTAAATTGGCCACAGGAATGCCGTTATCTGACTTTCACGCGCCTGGCGGCTGGATGGCGTTTCAATTACGACGGTAACTGAGCTTTGGTCCCGTCACACACCTACAGCAGCAGAACATTGAGCTGCTTTGCCTGTTTCATGCTGATTAATGCTGAAATAACCGAATATAATGAAATAATGAATGAAATAATCAATATTGCATCAAAAAAATCAATAAATTATTATTTTAAATAATTTAAATAAAAAATAAAAAATATAAATCATTTTATTGGTGTCCCCTGATTTGATGTCAACCGTGTTACCCTCATCAATAAACCCTTGTATAATAATGTACATTCAAATGACATGACTTCTAGGAGGTTACATCATCTCTCAAACAGGATTCCTGCACTTAAGGGCCATTGTGCAGTGTCAGTCCTGTTATCATTTTAAAATGTACATTTAAACAAAATATAATTTCTTACTGTTAATATAATCAATATCTACAAGTAAAATAATAAAAAAAATGTACAGCATGTGCTTTTGTGAAGTTGACTGTTAGCTAGCAATTAGCAAATTTGTTTGAAATCGTCAAACATGTTACTGTTTAAAAAGTAATAGCTTTTGACATGTGGGTAACAGGGATGGCACATATTAGTTTTCACCCTGTTTTTAGAGATTGTCTGAGTAAAACGCAAACATTTTGAAGGTCACTCTTAGTATATTATTGAGCTAATGTCTATATCATTCAGTGGCATCATTCAGATCTAGTAACACTCGTGTCAGTAACAGGGTTGACAGAAATACCAAAACATGAGGTAGAAAAAAAAGTCATAAAATAATAAATTGCAAACCCTGAGATGGCAATCTCTCTCTATCTCTCTCTCTATCTCTCTATCCATCGACCTATCGACCTATCTATCTATCTGTCTCTCTCTCTCTCTCTCTCTCTCTCTCTGAGGTCAGGCAGTGGTAGCGTTCGCTCAGCTCTCAGATCCTCCTGATGTTCCTGCTGATGGGCCGGAATGGTCCTGGATTCCTCCTGTGACGGTCATTGTATGGGTCCTGCTTTGATATAGAGCACAGGGCAGAGAGACAGGCAGGACAAGGTTTGCATGGACGTCCTGAATCAGGTCTTTGTTCAGAGGCACAATCAGACCTGGAGGAGGCACAAGGGCGCTCTGTGTAACGTGTCAATAGACAGCGCGTCTCCTGCTCTGACCAGCCCGTCTACTGTCCATCTCTCTCTGCGCTGCTGAGCTGATCTCTGCTCGTGTGTGTGTGTGATGGTCACTGCTGCTGGGGGTTTACCGGGAAGCAGTGAGACTGCACAGCAATCCTGTTTGACCTCAGAGAGAGAGAGAGAGAGAGAGAGAGACGCTTTACACACCATAACTGCAGCTGTGTGTGTGTGTGTTATTCTATCGGTCTAAATGAGGCCTGATCACATGCTGACAGAAACACGCCTCTGCTAAACACACACACACTCACACACAGCATTACGAAAGAGAGGCGGGCTTGTCTCATTATCGGTTGCTCTTGTAGCCATTTCTGGGTGTTTCTTTAACTTCAAGAACGTTTATGTCCCAGGGGTTAACTTTTATTACAACTGTTTTGGAATCGTTTTACCAAGCCTTCATCATTTTTTAATTCACAGACCAAGAGTTAGCTATGAAGATGCTATATAAAGATATTATTTATTACACATAAAACTGTGATCCAAAGAAATAGTGAAATATTCACAAACAATTCAAATTGGTAAATGGCATTTTCTACTCATCATATCCACTGCATTTTTCTAAAGTCAGTGCACCTCTTTACTGAATATTTTTATTGTGCATCTTTTACAAACAAGCTAGTTAAAGTACGACATTAGACAAATGTCATTTTCACAACAGAATAAATGATGATTTGAAAAGTGATGGAAGAACAAGAAAGTTTACTGTGTTTTTATGTCTCTGTCTGTTTTATCACTCACAGAGACTCATTTGACTAATGAGCTTATGAATGGAGTGGAATAGGTGACTTATGAATGACCTTTGACATCTGCATGATTTGTGGCTCTGATCTTACCTGATACCCACACACACACACACACACACACACACTGTGTATTTGTCTCTTTATTGGTCATCTTTCATTGTTTCATCAGTAAAGCTGAGACTTCTCTGTGCTGGTGTTTGGTGTGTGGCTTTGTTTTAGACTATATATGAACAATCATCATGAGAGATTCTTCCTAGTCTGCTTACACTGAGACGACTGGAGAAGGGCTTTCATAACTCTCTCTCCCTCCCTGCACTCAAATGAGTCACGAACAAACAGATCAGCTTTATGTTTTTTATGACCCTTTCACTTGGCACGACCAGCTGTTATGAAATTCAAAATAATGGCTTAATATTTTCCAAATGTAATGTAAAAAGTATAAACTGGCCTGTGAAGATGTTTAATTTTCCTCCTCAGAGCATGGGAAAGTTTGGAGGCACTGAGTTTAAACACACGGCGTCTCCTTCAGATCTGCGCTCACACACACACACACACACACACACACACACCGTCTGTCTGTCTCTGTGTTACACACTGGCACAATCAGCACTGAAGTTACTGGTTATCCATTTAACTTTGACCTAGATGAGAGCATCCAGTCTTTTTCTGGAGTCTCGAAGGCCGGTCTTTCTAAATATACCTCTGGAGAGGACGAGTGGAGACGTGCTGCTGGCAGAGAGCATCATCGGCATCGCTTGCATTTAGGGACCGCTAATTGGCAGTTAATTAGCAGAATTGACTCAGTTGTTGGTCCCCATGTGCCACCCTCACCCCCCGCTGCAGCTTCATTTGATCTGATATCGCCCATCCGCTTTTGGCACACTAGTCTGCCTCAGAAAGATCGTGGTCAGGGAACACTCCTGCAGGACAGAGACAGAGAAGCAGAAAACGTAATATTCACCGTAGCAGTGTAGCTGTGAATGTGCTGGAAATAATTCTCTTCCTCAGTGTCTTGTTCATCTAAACATTCCTAAATCAAGATGCATTTACTTGAGAAGCAACATGTCTCATGTGTTAACATTAGCTAATGCATTAGTTAACAGTGAACAGCGTTCATTAACCTAATGTTAATGTACAATCGTTCATCATTTCTTCATGTTAGTTCACAGTCCATTAACTAATGTTAACAGATGCAACTTTTCATAAAAAAAAAATAATAATTTAATGTAAGATTACAGTTTTTTAACTGCTTACATTTTCAAAACTTCACACACAAATCCAAGATTTGCACTCAAAATACAAAACACCTCACCTCCTGCAAAACCAAGCACTGCATTTAAAATATCACAAACATCTCAAAAGCAAACGTTTGCAAACATCTTTTCCATAATATTAATTCCTGTTAGATGTGTGTGTGTTACAGAGAACTGTGTGTTGTGTTTTGCAAAAAGTGTTTTATGAAATTGAAAACTGAGAATTAGTGTCTGGTTTTTCAGATTTGGTGTGTTTCTGCTGTTTGAGAGTCAGATTTCAGAAACTGTGAGACGAGAGAAGATTTTGGGTGTCAGTAGATGAAAAAAACTTTTTGGATAAATATTATGGATGTGTTGTTCATTATTGGTCCATGTTAACCAATGCTGTTAACTAATAATAACATTACATATATATATGTGTGTGTGTGTGTGTGTGTGTGTGTGATGCATTATCAATTTAAAAAATACAAAATTCTGAGACTTAATCCAAGCAGAAACTGACTATCGTAAGTAATTTTGCTTCTCCAGTAAATCTAGATATTTATCAGAGTAAATATAGAGGACAGAGATTGGGCAGAAGAGAGTGGTTTTTGTGCGGTGTTGTAAGCCTAAGTGCAGTGAATGCAAATAAAAGTGAGCCGGGCCACAGGAGTGAAGCACTTTCATGTTCTGGGATGGCACGTTTTGTTTTGAGGGGGAAACAAATAGAGAAAGATTGAAGAAAGAGAGGCATCTGAGAGCAGAAGGTGAGTAAGTGGGTTAATTTATACGGTCTGCAGGTACGGCGCGTGGAGAGAGAGCGTCTGTAGGATGCTGCTGTGCCTCGGGCCATCTGTGAGCCGAATAGCAATTTTATTACATTGTCATTAAAGCAATTTCACAGCAGTATTGTTTGTTAATGAGAAGCCACAAACGAGGAGAGATGTCACAGCGCTGAGCTCCGTGCTCTTTTTATATCGGTGAAAATAAATGCGCACTCACCCTTCATGTCCTCTCTGGACTCGGGCTTGTAAAAGAGAGACCCACTTAAAGCTGAAATATAAAGTCTGTACTGCTGAGGCTGTGTTTATGAGCTGCTGCTGTGCTTTAGTGTTGACTCCGGCCGTCTCTGGTCTGATCAGGGATTGTTTTGGTTGTGGTGGGCTCGGACGGGTCTGTCCTGTGGAGGATGTATGGCCGAGAGCTTCCTGTGCTTCGCTCTCAGACGGATCAGTTGGCTGTTTCCAGTTATTTATAGAGAGCCAGATCTGCTGCTGCTCACGCCGAGGATGAGGGAAATACGGCCCACATTAGTGAAATAAAGCCTGAGAGAGAGAATGTCTTTCTGCTGACGCTGCAGATCAACATAGCGTGAGCTCAGAGGAAGTTAAGAGGAAAGAGAAAGAGAGGCAGGCCCTGGAGAGAAGAACCACTTTATCATGGCTTCAGACTGAACAGGTTCTGTGCATCGCTTCACTCGTCACAAAACAGGCCTCAGAATAACCTTTGTTATTATTCATGTCATGTCAAAGGTTACAAGTTTTGCAAACACAATTTGGACAATGTCCAAATGCACAGCTGTGATTAAGAGCTATTTTCTTACATGATAGCAAATGTTGTGGATTGTCTGAATACAACTCTTTTGTTGTTGTTTTTGTGTGTGTGATTTTATTAACAGATCATTTGCGATTCAGTTATTTTAATAATAAACAAATAATCAGTTTGCTTAAAATGATAAATGTGACCCTGGAGCACAAAACCAGCCATAAAGGTCATTTTTTGTTAAATTGATTTATGCATCATCAGATGATAAATAATCTCTCCACTGATGTCTGGTTTGTTAGGAGAGGATAGTATTTGTCTGAGATACAACTATTAGAAGAAAATCTGCAATCTGAGGGAGCAAAAACATCTAAACATTGAGAAAATCACCTTTAAAGTTGTTCAAATTAAGTTCTTAGTAAAGCATATTACTAATCAAGCATGAAGTTTTGATATGTTTACAGTAGGAAAGTACAAAATATCTTCATGGAACATGATCTTTACTATCCTAATGATTTTTGGCATAAAAGAAAAATCCATATTTTTGATCCGTACAATGTTTTGTTGGCTATTACTACAGATATATCTACTTATGACTGCTTCTGTGCTCACAAATAGTAGATAAATAGATGCTGGTGTTGTTTTTGTGCTTTATAAAGTAACGAGACATTAAGCTGTGTTTAAATGAACCTGATCTCTCAGACACAGTCCTCTTACCTAAGATCCGTTCTCCTAAAAATCAATTTATGGCCCGGTCTGTGAGCTCCACGCCAGCAGCGCTGTCATAAATGAATACTTCAGGTTTGTTTATTGAAGCGCGTCGTGCCAGCGAGCCGAGATGTTCTGGATGAAGTAGCAGCAGAAATGATGCCAGAACTCGACACACAAACACTGGACTCGCTCCAGACCGTCTTCACACAGACACAGGGTCACAAATACAGAAATGTCTCTCAGTTTGAGGAGGGCTGATTGTGAGATTGAATGGGGTGTGCAGGGTAATGACAGAGTCCTCGCGGGCGGCAGCAAGTGAAAGGAGGTTAATTGAGAGGTTTCAGTGATGACGGGCGCAGGTGCCCTGCAGCGACTCACACTCCACATTAACCAGCGCTGCCCTCCAACGCTCGGGTCAGACCAACACAGCACTCTGTTTGATGTCCCTGTTACATTAAACAATTATTTGAAAACACTGAAATAATCTATGCTTGTTTTGAGAAAAGACAATGAAAAAAATTATTTTCAAGCAATTTTCACTGAGAAATTGCTAGTAAATTTCACAAATAATTACTAAAAATAAAGGTGCTTAAAAGGTACTTTTAATTCTATGATACCATAGAAGAATCATTCAGTCAAAGGCTCATTAAAGAACCATCTCTTTCTTATCTTTTTATAATCTGAAAAACCTTATTTTGCCACAAAGAAGCTTTTGTGAAACAGTAAGGTTCTTCAGATGTTATGGACCTATTTAGACAAAAAGGTTCTTGTATGACGTCATGAAGCAGCTTTAATATTAAGTGCAAAACTGAAATAGTATTTTTCTCAAAAAACATACTCCAGCAATTTATATTTTACAGTGCATATTTTGCAATTATATATTAAAAAATGATAATCCAAATCACTTCATTTAGGTTTTACTCAGTTATTAATGAATTAATTAATACTTTAATTTAGAGGTAGTAATGATAAGTAAATAGGAATGTGTGTTGTGGGTTTGATTCCCAGGGAGAGCTGAAAAAAAGAAACTGCATACCTTAAATAAGGTATTGAACTGATCAAACTCACGTCTTGAATGGAATGCAAGTTGCTTTGGATAAAAGCATTTACCAAATGCATAAATGAAATTCTGCACAAAACAAAACTGATCGAATAAATAAAAACACAGACGTCCCCTTTTTTCCCGAGACACAAAACAAAGTGTCAACATCTCCCCCGAGAGAGAAAGCCTCGCGTCAGGTCAGAACCATGATGAGCCTCAGTGATAATCAAAAAGTACTTTAAAACAGTGCAGAGCAAAGGTGCTGAGAGAGAGAGAGAGAGAGAGAGGCTCCTCACACAGGTGTGTTGACGCCCCGGGCGTCTCTGGCTCTGATTTGAGCCCTGACTATCATGTCTTTAAGGACGCAGCGTCAGAAGTCTGTGAGCTTTACTGGGGCCAAGACAAACCTGCCGCAGTTGTCAGAGCTTGCTGATGCAGCCGGTGAAAGCGTGCTCGATCGGCTGCTGTTGTGCCGCAGGACAGAGACACAGCAGCACTGCCAGAACAAAGTCTCTCTGTACAAACCAGCAGCTGCTACTCGCCGGATCAAAGCAGCAACAAGCGGCTCTTCCTGGCCCAGGTGTTTGATGGACAGCTGACAGCCGGGGTCGACTCGGACCCTCCGGACCCTCCGCCGTCTCCGAGCCAGCGCAGCTTTTATATGGGTGCATGCAAGGCAGCAGCAGCGGGGACGATTAACAGAACATTTCTCAGGAGCCATGTTTGAAGGGGCACAAATAATACAGTCAGTGACGATAGATATGTGTACACTGGACACTGGGTTTAAACATGAGTTTGGTTCATAGGTTCACACGCAGTCATGCTATAAATTATTTTCGTAGATCTACAACTGCTACTAGAACACTGTCATGTGGCGGTGGGAAATGCATTTGAAATCACACGACCAAATTTCTACATTAACAGCCATGACTAGCTCCAACAATGCATCATACTATGGTTGTTAAGCAGCGAGTTATGTTGTTGTTCAGGAACTGTGTCCCAGAACACCATCTTGCATTTGTGCACCGATTTATAAGAACAAATCTGGTGCATTGCCTCTGCTCAGGACGGGTCTGAATCCCACCTGTTGTGTCAGAATCAGCCGTCTGAGAAGAACTCAGCACAATTCAGAGAGAGAGCGACAGCGAGGATGAGTCTGTGCCGCAGTGCTATTGATTTATTTTAATTAGCAGCTCGTTAAATCGTGTCAGTTCACAAAACAAACATATAAGTCTGAGTCTGGTTTTCCACCGGGGTTTTAATGAGTTCTGCACCCCAGAACCCAAAACACAGAAACCTTCTTGAGAGCTGCTCTGAAGACAGCTGGAGAACCTATACACACACGCGTTGTGTTTCCATGGTTTAGGCGTAATGGTTTTTATACTGTATTTTCTATGGCACTACACCTAAACCTACCCCTCACAGGAAACTTTCTGCATTTTTAGTTTTTTGAAAAACTTCATTCTCTATGATTTATAAGATTGTTTCCTCATGGGGACCTAAAAATGTCCTCACAAAGTCAAAAATTACTGGTATTACTATACTTGTGGGGACATTTGGTTGCCATAACGTGATAAAAACCAGGTACACACACACAGACATCCATCTGCAGTAAATCAGACGGCGGTGAGGTAATGCTGGTCTCACCACTCCTGTTTTAATTTAAAGAAGAGAGAGAGAGAGAGAGACAGTCGGTCTCTGTGATAAATGGACAGACGCTCTGGTGTGTGTTTGGCCTGTGGACACACGTCTGACTCTGTTAGTGGGTGTAAATTGAGGAATTGTTTGCTTTGATTAAAGCTGTGCCGCCCGGCGTTAATCTGCGCACACTTCCTAGGTCAAAGTTGACGGTGGCTCTGTCCACTTCCTCCCTCGAGCCGCCGCTGCCTTTTCTGTTTATTTCATTATCTGTTTATTTGTTTTCGAGCCTCATTAAAGAGTAACTTCATTAGTTTTGGTTGGTTGGGTCTGTGTTTCTGGCAGGACAGGATGTTTTTACTGACGAGCAGATGCGGGCTGAGACGGGAGTGCTGGGTTTGAATTCTCGCTCGTGAACGCCTCAAATCGCTGACTCTGTTCCTGATTGGCCAGGCTCTCGCCTCACCCTCTTGCCATGATTGGCTGCTGCTGGCCAGTGTCCAGATTAATCTCTGTACAGCTATCTTTGTGAGGACATTCTCTGACACAATGCAGTCTCTTGCTCCTTACCCTAAACCTACCCAAAGTGCCTGACCTAAACCCTTACCCTAAAACTACCCTTACCCAATCCTAACCTGACCCCTGGAACCAAGCCCAGACAAAATGTCTAAATCCCGAACTGGACCTCACAAAGATAGCCGTACACACACACACACTCCCGATCACGTGGCTCCAGCTCTGTGTCAGGAATGCCACGATCGGGCAGGGACTGGCGGTCAGCCGGCCGGCGCTGCTCTCTCGAGGGTTTCGCTGCTGAACGCGTGTTTGATGTGAGGTTTGTGGATGTTGGTGCAGCTCCACGCTAGAGCGAGGTCAAGTGGCCTCCTGCAGTTCTGAGTCCATAACTCACATCTGCAGCGAGCCGTGTGTGTTTGCACTGTCTGATCACACATGTGCTTTATGAAACCAGTGCTCCAACAGGGTTCAAAACATACCAATTTCCATTTCTATTATGCTTAAATCTACTTTTGTTGCACTCCTGTTATCAGCATTTGAGCTAATCATAGTTATACAGTTCAAAACACTAATTTCAACACAAATATATATATGTAGTATATAATAACAAATGCTAACAAATGTATAATTCTCACAAAAAAAACATTCTTAAATTATTGAACTTGATAAATGCAGTCAACATTAATCTGTGTAAAAATCAACACAAAGGGAAATAAGTTTATTTAATCATAAATATTATACATACTGTATATTGTAAAGATTAGAATTTGTACATATACATTTATTTGGATTATTTAAATATGTAGCAAAAATATTTCCGACAGTGAATTTAATATGTTTATTCAACATTAATTAAAGATTAAGACAACTAAAACAAGACAGAAGGTATCACATATATGTGATTTAATTCTAGCTTGTTACTGCTTCACAAAAACTAGTTAATCTTGGATTAATAGTTCTTCAAAGGATTTTGGCGTGTTATTTCAGAAGGCAGTGGGACTCAGTTAGTGGAAAGTGTTTTCTCCTGCAGACAGTGTCAGGAGCACACGGCGTGTGTTTGGGACTTCAGAGCATTGAATATTCTGTGCTGCGTCTCGTGGAGTGTTTGTCTTTGTTGTGAGCGGCAGTAAAGGACACATTCTGTGGCATATCCAGAGAAATGACCCTGCCACGACCCTTCACCTCTCCTTTAATTATTTGTTTGAAGACAGCATGGGGTTCCCATGCGGAGCGCAGCGGCAGGCGGGGGAGTGTGTGTGTGTGTGTTCAGTTCCGCTGCTGTAGTTTATGCAGCTTCAGTAAAACAGATAATGGATAGATGTACTGAATCATCTCTACGCCTATTGATCTTGTTAAACACTTTATTAGTTCAATATTTATGTAAGCTACTCTTTACCATTTTTTGGTATATCTTTAGTATTTGGTTCATTTGTGTTGTTGTTTGTACATTTTTGGTGTGCTTAAATTTGTTTAATTTTTCTATAATTAATTCATTATTTTAGGTGTTTTATTTGTTGCGTTTTGATGAATATAAATCAAACTTTGCAGATAGAAATGAGTGCCTGAGTTGGGAGAGAAGCAGTGTGTGTGCTGGCGGGTGTTGTTCTAAGCACACCCCATTAGCAGCTCATGGGAGGAGGTGAAACAGTGTTATCAGAGGCAGGTCTGATAATCTCAATTGGCTTTACTCACACTGATAAAATGCACTCTGGGGCCGCGGCGCTGCTGGGCCGCTCCTGCAGGGTTACTGTGGCAACAGTTTGGAGAGGCAAAACAGACACTGTGTGTGTGTGTGTGTGTGTGTGTGTGTGTGTGTGTGTTTGTGTGTGTGTGAGTGTTTGTGTGTGTATGTGTGTGTGGGTGCGTGTGAGTGTGTGTGTGTGTGTGTAAGAGGTCAGTCAGTCCCAGCAGCTAGTCTTAAAGAAATTCATAAATCACTCTTCTGTCTCTCGCTGGTATTTCTCGTTTATGAGGCAATTTTTTTTCTTTTTTAAAAAAAAAATAATAATTTAAGGGATAATGTATAATCAAGATCAAATGTTTATTTTGTGATAATGGTTGACTAACTGTACATTATGCTGCTTACTGTTACTTACTGGTCAGCAAATGCAGCAAATAAATGCATGTACAATTATTTAAAGATTAGATCATCAGCATATTATAATGTTTATAAAAAAAGTTTCTTATGTACACCAAGGACATAGAAACAGACATTCTATATATAACAGCTGTGCTGCTACACATATTAGTAGAAACTGATGCAGTTTATTTTCCAAATTCTTTGATGAATAGAAAGTTCAAAAGAGCAGCATTTATTTGAAATATTTTGTAACATTGTGAAAACATTACAAATGTCTGTTAATGAATTAGAATTAATAATTCATTTATCTGTCTCTTTAAAAAAAAAAAAAAAAATGTATATATATATATATATATATATATGTATATAGTTTTTTGTTTTTTTCTTTAAATAGAGAAATTAATCATTAATTCTAATTCATTAATGTATATTTACTGACCTCAGACTTTTGAAATGGAAACAATTGGTACAGTTTAGAGTCATCTTACACAAATATTTGAGCACAGGGTAATGATATGGACATTTGTTCCATAGAGCCCAGTAGTAAATTACTGCTATTTTTTCAAAAAAATGTGTGTGTGTGTGTGTGTGATGAATCGTACAGGTGTGTGTTCACGTGACAGATGATCTCAATACCCACACATTATGTATTTACACTCATGTTAATGATTTTCGCTCAGTTATATGTGCTATCTGAGCGTCTGTTGCTCGGTGCTAGAGCTGCTGTCTTTCAGACAAAGAGAGCAAAGTTATTCGTCTTCCCCAGCTGTGCGTGCAGTGAACTTCAGCGTGTCGTTGTGCAAGCGCAGATTGCGGCATTTAAGTTAATGGAAGGTAAGAGCATGTTCAGCGGCTTCAGGAGGGATTAGAGCTCAAATTGATTCCAGTCCTGCTTGTATCTAATGACCGGTCCCATAGAGTCACCCTGTGTGCGCTCGCCCGCTTCTTTCATGCGGGATAGCCCCAGCACGATCCGAACCCTCGCTCTAATATCAAACACATGTGGGCGCCTTTAACGCTCGCTCCTTTAGTCCGGGTCTCTCCCGGTGCGGAGCGGCCGTTTTGCCTTTGACACGGCCCATTCCACATTAAAACGGTTCCCTGGGCTGGCACTGACCTCCCGATGACCCCAGCGGCCCGGCGCTCAAAAGCTGCAGGAGAGGTTTTGTGGAGCTGCGCTTATTTGCCGCCGTGCTGGTGATAAAACTTCAGACAGGCTAATTGATGGCCTCGCTGACATAACAATAGCTGCTGAAAGCCTGGAGCTCATTTACAGACAGCTGGAGAGGAGAGAGACCCCTGCCATGGGCCCTTACCAGGGGGCAGGGGACCCACTCAAAGAGCCGCTTGTATCACAGACTTCTCCATTCTGAGCGCTAACACGTGAAGAATAATGTTTGTGGATGTGTGAGGTTTGGGTCTCAGAAGTCGCTTGTTTGATGATCATCTTCATCTTAGAAGAGTATGGAGCTTTAAAATGAATGTGGAGAAGAGCTCAGATCATCTAATGAGAAATGCTTGGGATCTCTCTCAGCAGATCTGAGCGTGTTGTTGAGATCTCTTTTAAGACACATGTGAGATTATGTTTTGAGAAGCAGGAGACTTCAGATAACGTCTCCACTTATCCGATTGCTGTCTTGGAGAATCCATTCCAGATCTCACCTCTAGAGGCAGAGCTTTGATAAACTACTCAAACCAGAATTCAAGAATTTCAAGAATTTTCAGATTCAACAAATATGAACCATCCTGAACTCTTGAGTAGTATTCTGTTTTCTGGTTTACCTGCAATGGTCATACTCAAGTCCAGACTCAAGTCCAGGATGTTGATTAGCCAAGACCAGCTCATCCGAATCCAAGTCCAGGCCGAGTCCAAATGCTCCAGAAATTATGATTCAGAACTTAGTCAACACTGCTAACTGCTAAAGCTACTACGTGTTTATATCAGTCACATGCTGCAGGTGATGTAATTGTTCTTGTTTTTCTCCTGTGTTTCAGGTTCATTAATGCCAGAAGAAGAATAGTGCAGCCCATGATTGACCAGTCAAATCGAGCAGGTAAACATCATCTCATCTTCTCTGATGTTCTCAGCTCTGTTTGTGTCTCACTTTAGATTCTGTGAGCTTCTCTCCTGTGTCTGTACGCTCCAATGAGAGCAGATTGAATCTAATTGGATGTTTCTCCATCTCGCTGGTTAGAGGGACATTAGCGCTTCTCAATGCTAATTGGCCACAGGAGAACTTTACAGTAATTCTGGAGCGTTTCACTGTTTCTCTTTGCGTTATGGTACATTAGAAAGCGATTTGCACAAGCATTCATGAATTCACACCAGAAACATAAATGAAATTCTCTAGTTTTTTGAGTTATTGATGGCTTGATCTTGTTATCTGGCTGTGCTGAAACTGGGAGCACACATGAATTTATTAGAATTTCTGCTGTGAACACTGGGATGAACAGTAAACATCTGAGTGAAATGGACAGGTCATGTAGAAGTGGTGTTTTTATTGATGAAAACACCAGCATATGAATGTAGATCTTCACACAAAGTTCCAGGGAAAGCATGAGCACTGCATGGTTTCTAGATCTCTACTGAACCCAAGGCCACTGAAGCGAGTCCAGAGATAGACATCATTCTGTTGATGTAACCTCCTCATGTCCTGTTGATGCATACGTTGGAGAATGGCGTGTGTGTGTGTGTGTGTGTGTGTGGCTGATGAACAGCTCATTGTGTTTGGGCTGCTGCTGGGATAATCGCTGATTGTCTGGTGTGTCTTCTCTCTTCTTCCCCTGGTGTCCACGTTTGACTTCACTCAGGTTTTCTTCTTGATCCTTCAGTGAGCCAGGGAGCGGCGTACAGTCCGGAGGGGCAGCCCATGGGCAGCTTTGTGCTGGACGGACAGCAACACATGGGCATCCGGCCGGCAGGTGAGATCCAGCGATCACCTCTTCATCTCACTTCTTTCTTTTAGACCAGGGTTGTCCAATTCTGCTCTGGAACATCGGGGCATCCTCGTTCTCAGATGTTCTCTTCCAGTAATCCCAGGTACCTCCCATCAGCTTATGATACACGTGGGGCAACATTTTGAGCAATATTGCTGTCAACAGACAAGCAGGTGGGACACAGACCAATCTAAAGTGTCCAGATAGAAATGTGTTACCCATTCTTAATGGGAAAGTGCCTAAGCAAAATTGCTCAAAAAGTTGCTCTGTGCATCATCAGCCATAGAGTTCCAGGAAAGAAAATGTCTCAGAGTCTTCACTCAAGACTAATTTCTCTTTAGTTTCTCTAAAGCTCAAATGATCTCTGCTGCTATCTATGAGTGCATTTCCCAAAAGCATTGTTATCTAACTGTGGTTACAAGTTCTCTTGAACATCTATTGATAATGACGGAACTTGCAACCATAGCTGCTTTTGAGAAACACACTTCATATTGATTTTGACCATTGTTTAGGAAGATTTATTTGTACAGCACTTTTCACAATACAAATCATTGCAAAGCCGATTTACAGAAAATGATTATTATTGGTCACTATGACTAATCTTGCAGTTGGTTACAAATTACACGTAATCAAACAGACGGTGAACGATTAAACTGTTGCGATTGGTTAAGGGTTGGCATCATCTGAGGTCTTCTGTGGGGGTTGGCATCATCTCTTCTCAACCTGTTTGGTCATCTCAGACCTTCATAAGGGCTGGATCCAGACTGAAGCTTCTAGTTACCTCAGGATGCCCATCTCTTGGCAGAAACACAGAAGCAGATAGAGATGAAATTAGCATAATTGCTGTTCTGACCAATCAAAGATGATGTGTTCAGCAAAACAATGAAAATGTGCATTGGATCAGATACAGCTTCTAGAATCTTCTTGAAGCGTCTTTAATCGAGATTTAAACTAAATCAAATCAAATCAAACAATCTATACCTGAGCAACGAAAAACCTGAATTCTCTGGGTTGCCATCAGTTTGTTCTTGTCCTGTGTGTTTGGGCTCTGCTGGGCACTGATATCAGTTCTGTTTGTCTTTGCAGGTCCTATGAGTGGCATGGGCATGAATATGGGCATGGACGGCCAGTGGCACTACATGTAACGGCTGTACAGTAAAGAAAAGGGGGAAGTAAGTAAACTGGGACTCTTTTCTTCCTCCGCCTTTCTTTCAAGAGACTTTCCTGTCCGTTTCCTGTCAGAATTCCCCTGAAAGCCCAAAATAACAGCATAGACGCTGCGCTTTACGGCCGCCCTGCGATGGCTGACAATCAGAACTGCAGAACGAGTCAGGTGAGACGCGGGTCGCGCGATATTTCTGGAACAAAAACAAGGCAGGAAAGCACTAAAGTGGAATTTATTTATCGCTGCGGCTCCACGTCTCATGCGGCCAATGCAAATGTTGGACATTTGGGGGGAAAAAATGGCATCTCCTGGGGTAGAATATGACGGGGTGAAATTAAGCGGGCTCCAGTGAAGCGATAAAAAAGGAGAAGTGAAACTGTCCTCGGAGTGACATAAATCCGTCAGGGGAAGGATTGATGCCCAAATTATCTTATATGCAAAGACGGGAGCAGTGCAGTACATTACGCTCCCGGAGAGAGATATAGAGACGGCGGGTGACACAGCCATCCTTCACCGGGGGAAGCCGCGTGTCTTTTTTTTTTTTACTGGGAACGGAGGGAGATGGAATGGGAATATCTGCAGATGGGAGCGTGTGGGCATTAAAGAACGACCGCATGTAAACGCAGAGATCTTCTCGTCTGATTAAGACGCCCATTACGCTGGCCGCCGGCGCCGCGCCGCTGACATTTGAGAAAGCAAGACGTATTGCGTCCCAAAGGTGGCAGGGCAGAGAAGATTTTATTTAACACCCCTACTTCCTGCTCAATGAGCCTCAATATAATAACACTTTGCTTGATTAAAAGAACCCTTTATATGTAAATAGACGGCAGTTTCCTGTAGGTCACCATAGCGATGCTATGACGAAGCCCCCCCCACCTCGTTAATAGACTCGAAACGTGGCGCGCGCGTTCCCTAAAACAGCCGCAGAGACAACATTTGCTCAGCTTGGATAATTTTTAATACGGCGCGGGATAATTTTGAGACTATTTAATTACGTAACATATTTTATGCTTCATGAGCAATTAGATTAATAGCTTAATACAGAGGAATATTAGCCATCTCTGATTCGATTACGCACGCACACAATATGCTGTATTTGCTGTTTAATTATGATCGTGTCGGAGCGCGCTCAGAGAGGTGTGCTATTACTGAAGGCAGAGCTGCAGCTTGACGAGATTTTACGAGATGGCTTTAATAAACACGTGTGCGTCCGGTGTATGCGTGGAGAGTGCATGCGGTTTCCGCTCAAATACTTGGCCTGCGCTGTTCTTTAATTGCGATGCTACAGGAATGTGCGGTGAGTGCCTGCTGACCTTGGAGTGACCCTGTCCCCCTGCTTTAAATGAGTGTTGTTAATGCCCCTGGGGTCACGTTTCAAAACACGCCCGGTTCCCATGCAGCTCAGCACTAGAGATCGAGCAGCTCAGTACTACAGATGTATTCGAACATCACGTGCATCTGCGCTTGTACTTTTCTTTATGGTCTGCGGCTCAGTTATGTCCTGTATAATAAGCAGATATCGCGCTGTTCTCTGAGTGGTGTTAACCAGCACCTAAATAATTTAGTGAGTTCGTAAAGGAACTTGAATCAAATCAGTTGGCAGTGGTGCAGCTCGTTCGGTCACTTATTTCATCTGGGATTCGACCGCTCTGAGCGCTGATAACTTTAGGTTGTTCCTGCAAGGTCCACATCATTGCCTGGTTCTAGCAATGCCAAGGTCATGGGTTCGATTCCCAGAGATTGTAAAATGCATGCATTTTTCTTGGGTAACACTTTATTTTGAACATTCTGCACCTACATGTCAACAAATTCTTTTATTACACTGTCTGATTAATATCTGCTAACTCTTTATTGTGATGCCGTTGCAAGACATTCTACAGTAACTAACTTTGCAAATACATGTCAAATTATTCTAACCTTAACTCTACTAGTCTACTAACACTCTACTAACACTCTATTGAGAGTAGATCAGTAGATCTGTAGGTGCAGTGTTAGTCAAAATAAAGGGAAACCAATATCATTTCGGCCTTTTTTTTACTAGAGGTTGCAGGACACTATAGTTCATTTATGTAATTGCCAACACGACTGAACAAAAGCAAGCATCGCTTGGTAATTGGTTGACCTAAATTGGTGTTATAATTGTGTACTTAACTTTAACAGCTGACAGCTATTCATTAGCCTGCATGCCTTTCTGTGTGACATTATCAAGATGAATTTGTTCTGACACTCTGAGTTCTTCTCATATTTTATTGCTATTTTCTAACTGCGATAATGTGAGAAATCTTGAAGATCTTGTAAAGCGTGTGGATACAGCGAGCAGAGATGCAGGCCGTTATCAAGTGTGCTCTTTGTTTGAAATATCTGCGTTAGCTGCAGACCCGTGGCCGAGTGTAGGTCAGAGACTGGTCCCGCTGACTGTGTGTTTCTCTGGATCTCAGGTGAATGGAGGCGTGCCGGGGGAGTTCGTACCTCAGCCTGGTCCTGTGGGCATGAGCATGGCATCACCTCATCCACCGAAAGCCCCTCGTCTCTTGCGTCTGTCTCACCGATCTCCTCGTCACCTCTGACCCGTGTGACCATGCTAATGCACAGAGCCCTCCTCGACCACGACTCCTCTGACCCCCTGACCACAGCGCTGCTGGACCGGCCCATGACCGAAGGGAACCAACCAATACTGGACAATACCCCCACCAGAGATTTGTGAAGGAAAAGAGAATGCGCTGAAGCATCCGACAGCAGAATTAGAAGCTTCAAGTGGGATTCCAGATGAGCTGTGATCGTTTTTTTTATCTTGTGAAATTTTGTTACTTTTGTTGCTGGAGGACCAAGAGCTGACAAAAACACTTTGTAAAGTCTTGGGTGTCTGTTCAAATCAACTGAGGATGTTTCAGCTTGTTAAACACACACACACACACACACACACACACACATGCACACACACCATGATAATGAAATGAAAACAAAACAAAAAAAAAAGACAAAAGAGACTCCAAGAGTTCAAACTACTGTAGTATAAAAGCATAGAAACTAAATTAAATCTTGTACATTTTTATCACTCACTTTATGTTTCATGAGCTAGTCTTAGAGTAAAACGTTGCCCTGTTTTTCACACTGTGTGTGCTGACCCTGAGGCAGAGGAGCTCCGATCGCAGCAATAACGGGAGAAACGGACCACGGTTCCCGGTGATAACAATGATTCCTCCTCCATCTGAGTTTCTGCCGATTGAAGCCTGCTCTCTTCACCAAACCCCTCCTCTTCCTCTTTTTCCCCCTCATGCATTTTCCCTTTTTGGTCCATGAATGAATGTTGCCCTGTAGGTGAAGTTCTTTGTTTGAATTGCCCAAGCACTGGATTGTGTTGCTTTTATACGTTTTTATTTTATTATTATTATTATTAATATTATTATTATTATTATTAATTTTGTATCTCGGACTCTCAGAGTAAGAGCCTTATGAAGGACGTGTATCCTCGAGAAAAACCACCATCCTGCAGCAGTTTAACGCCCGGGATCAATATATTATCTGCCATAAGGACGATAGCGATGCGCGGATTCTCTGGATTCTTCGGCACATATACAGCAGAGATCGACGCGGTGAAAAACTTTAAAAGGATGAAAAAAAAGAACTTAAATTATGAACTCAAAGCTCGGTGATAAGCTGAGACGATATTGTAAGAAACTTCGTACAGAGTTCAGTCTATTAATTGTTTCATGTTAGATATTCTATGTGTTTACCTCAATTGAAGACGAATGTTTTTGCTAGTTTCAGATCTGCTGTGGCATTGATATTGTTATGTCCATGATTCCCCTTCCTTTCTCAGCACGTGCTCCTCACTAGAAGATGAAATACTGTCTCCCTCGAGCTTTGTCAGAAATACATTCAATACTTGTATGAGGACTGTGGCGTAATGTTTCAAAGGTGTTCAGTCACAAATGCTGTAATAAATATTTCATTTTTTGATTTTGGTAGATTCTTGTGTGCTGTACAGTGTGTCGCTCATGCAAAATCTCTGCTACATACATAATAGCTAATATATATAATAACAAACAATATCAAACTCTTTATGCTTATTTAATATGCTTGGGCACGGCGGACGGGTGGTGTTTCTTCAGTACCGTTGTTGTGTGAGGGATCATGTTCTCTAAATCTGCTCCTCCTTTTGAGATGTTTGTTTTTGACACAAAACAAACACAAGAGCTTCCGCTGACTCACAGAGGGCCAGTTTGAGCTTTAAGGGCCAGTAAATGGTCAGTGATGGTCTCTCCATGAGCCCGTGTAAGTGTCCGAGGCGCCTCCTGCTGGAGCTCCCTCACACTACACCCGCTGCAGCACGGCACAACACGACTATTAGGCTATTATTATTACTACAAACCGCATTTATACACGCCAGTAAAATTATTCATGCTGGTAACAATGATGAGGACGCTCACGTGCGCAATAAACGCAACGAATGAAACGCGCTAAACGCATTAAAACGCATTTCCAATATTACCTCGGACTGAAAAACAAACCTGTTCATAACCAAATGTTTCGAGAGCTGTGATGTGAAAGTTAGTCTTTCTTCGTTACTTCAATGTTTAATATGTCTTTCTGAATTTTTACTGAAGGGTTCGTTGGCACTGAATGTCTCATTTTACGCTCGATGGAGAAAAGAAAACAGGCGTTTCCCCCAAAGCAGAAGGTTTTTAATTATTTGTGAAAAGCTGAATTACAGTATTAATCATTTAAATGCATACCGACGGTAATTATTAATTTACAAAATAACAACATCGCTGTAAGTAAATATCCCGTGGTTTAAATCAGCGAGTCGTTTCATCGTCAAATCCTCAAACGACACCAAATAATAAACATCTGCAAGATTATCTGTAGATATTTGTGTGTGTGTGGAAAAATAGAAAGATGTGCGTTTTGCGCTTTTTATGAACGTGGTGCCAGTTATTATATTTTATACCTAAATTATTTACAGGCCGTTTATTTAAGTGTGTTTGTTAACCAGAAGCACAAACGAACAAATATAACTCTGATGATTGTCCAGTCGAGAAAATAGACGTGCAAATAATTCATTTTGAATATGATCTGAAAGAAAAAAGAAAAAAAAGAAAGAAAGAAAGGGAAAGAAAAGAAACAGAAAAAAAGAAAAGTGAAAGGAAGGGCGGCACCATTGTGAGCTGATTTTAATATTAATAGGGGACAGGAGGTGGATTGAATTGCGCCTGTGACAGGAATGATGGATGATCCAGCCTTCATCATCATCATCATCATCATCAAGTCAGTCACGGGAATGCGGGAGCACACAAAAGCAGACGAAATGTTCGCAATAAACCGGAGAAACGAGCGCGTGAAGTGTCGAGCAGACTCCGACCGTCTCCACGCGCAGCTCTCTTCTACATACATCACATATAAAACAGAGAACATGTTCCAGCTGAAGCGGCATCTGCTCTGTGTGTGTGTGTGTTTGCGGGCCCCGGGGGTCACGCGCTGAGGCCCCTGATCATTAATCACTGTCAGCATCACAGTGATTCTCTATTGATGAGGATAATGACATTAGCTCACAGTCACTGATCAATAAAGCACATGCAGGGACGCTCTCCCTCTCTCTTTCACTCTCTCTATTCCTTCTGTTTTTCATTTAGAAACAGTGAGCAGAGGAAACAACAAAAGCTGCATCAGTGGCTCAAACCATCTTCATCCTCCAAACACAATAAACCACGACAGAACACCTGAAATACACCACTGCACTGCAAACTTCATTTCTTTTAGCAATATTTCTAATTCTGCTATTATTAATGTGAGTGGTTAGCTATTATTACATCGTTATAGCCTAATTATTATTATTATTTTGTAGGCTATTGTAAGTGTGCTTCCTTATTATTTAATCTTTGATTAACAGTAGGATTTCTATATTGTTGTGCTAAATGGGTTAATTTATTCGACATATATTCTCGGGTAATTTCGTGATTAAAGCTGATCAGAGATGAGGGATTTCCAGTGATTTGGCGTCACTCACAGCAGAGGCACAAGATGCAGTACTTCTCATTGGATCTCATGATATTTGTTTTGTTTTTGTGTATGGCAAAATAATATTAATAACAATAATAATAAATTCGGTGCATGTCTGCGTAATTTTCATCAGTGTTTGATCGAACGAAATGTTTTCAAATTAAATAGACTAAAGATGGAGGAGCAAAAATATGAATCACTGAAACAGAGGTAAAATATACATATAGGTCTATATTTACAGGGGGAAAAGATTCCAAACAAAATAATAACAGGCTGCGTGCTTGACAGAATTCAGACAGAAATGCTGTAGAAGTGAGAACAAACCCCGGGGCCCAACATCACAGCGACCCCTTCTGGTCAAACTATACACGATGAACAGAAGTCAAGAAGTCTTTCTCTTTCTTCAGTCTTCTTATAATCGATCTGAACGGAGGAGGATATCAGGGATTATTGAAAACAGCTTCGATAATCGAGACTGATTCCTGCCGCGCGAGTGAACGGGTGAGGAAGAGGAAGATGATGAAGATATGAACGTCTCTAAAGAAACAAGCAGTTAAAGATTACGCAGATCGAAGCAGAATGACGATACAGTGCTATTTCAGTGACCTTATTATCTCGCAGTAAATGTCATTAATTGCGGCGTGTGAATGAACTCTGATGTAATATTAATGTCAGTGTGGCGGGGCTTTCCTCCAAAACCTTTCTCTGCAGATGTCAACACCTTTTACATCGGAGAATTACGAGTCCTTTTATTTATTTGAATCCTCTTCTTTCGGCATCCCGTTTAATGAAAAACACAACATAACTTACACCTGCATAAAACTGTAGTAGTAATAATAATAATATGACATTTAAGACAATATATGGAATCTTCTTCAATAACATTAAAAAGAAAATAAAACAAACCAACAAAAATAATAATAATAAAAAATAAAATAAAAATAATAATAATAATAAAGTGTGCCTGAATTGTGAAGCGAGTGTTTATTTATTTCTGTTTTGGCCACAATTCATCTCCAGGCAAAACCTCTTTCACCGAGATGTTCTCAAAAGAAAAAAAAAATGAAATCACATGCATATTCTTTCTTTCTTCGGGTGGATGTTTGGAGATAATCTGTACTATTTTCCACTTTAAAAACACAAGTCTATGACATGTCCTCATTTACAGAGCAGTGTGTGTGTGTGTGTGTGTGACAGTGCAGATCCCGTTAGCAGACCCGATCATCAGAGCTGAAAGCTGGAGCCGCTGTCAGGAGCTGCTTCAGTCACACACACACACACACAATATATAGCAGTGAGTGTAAATCTATGACATGAAGGACTTCTGGACGTCAGAGCACACACACCAGCAGAAAACACTCACAGCTACAGTGCAGAAAACGGTCTGAATTCAAGCTGAATCCATCAAATTGTGACCCTTTTTTTACATAAAGAAACATGTTCATATATAGTTTTAATTTAATAATCTTTTGAAGCAGCCAAGATAATAACATTTGAAGAGAAAAAATGTTTCAAACGTCCACACGTAATTCTGCACAATTATTTGGATATAAAACCAGGATCATTTACTGCACTCTAAACTGTATTATAATGAATAGTGTGTTCATAAACATTAGGACCTAAAAAACAAACAAACAAACAAACACAAAAACCTTACAAATAATTCTGCAGCTACAGAGACATTAGCATATTAAATATCTAATTGCGGAAAACTGTTTGCCAAAGAAATAAAACAAAAATAAAAATACAAATTAAATTACCCTTAATGATTATGAAAATTATATATCATATCCGTGTCATATTGACAGGGGCAGTCTTGGATCAGTCTTAGCATAAAATATTCAGCATTCTTACAATTCAGAAACAGACAAAGCTTCATTTTTTGGGGTTTTTGCTTGTCTACAGACAAGGATGTGCCCAATGTGTGGTTAACACACACACACACACACACAGGTATGAAACAAACAGCCTGATGACTGCATGAATCTGTGTATGTGTGTGTGTGTGAAGGCCAGAAGCTGCAGCTCATTCTCCAGGAGTCACGTCTCTGACCGCACACAGCTCATGAACAGACGCTCAGCCTCCAACAGAACATGAATATCAGTGAATCTGGGTCGCCTGTCAGAACCCAAATGCCACTCGTGCCGTTGACCTTTAGGGGCTGGACTGAATCCCTCCAGCCATACACAATAATCTAGAAGAATCAGAGGGAGCTCCTGAACACCCGCTGTGTGAGGAACCATCTTAGATCCTTCACTTCCCACATCTACAATCACACGGCCCTCCACAGAAACACCACAAATACACACTTCATTCAAAACTTGAGCATCAGTAAAATCAGGAGAAAAAAAAATAAAATAATCTGAACTTATTGTTCATCTGTGATTACTTAAAAAATAAAATATATTATGGTTTATGATGCTGAAAATACAGCTGAACATCACAGAAATAAATTACAGTGTTACACATTCACACAGAAAACAGCTGCTTTAATTGACAAGCCTGGTGACACTTCTCTTACTCATCAAGATCAGCTATTCCATTCAAGTTTTTTCTCTCAGTCATTAGAACGTATGGTTCATAAAAAAGTTATAGTTTATCTATAGCAGTCATTACTGATCCATTTTACCTCAAAGTGTCATGTAAACCAATGTTGATCTGTTTGATTTAAGAGGACTAGTATTTGTTGTGTTTGGTCAGAGTTTGAGGCAGCGATGGTGGATTAAACAGTTGAGATCTCAGCTGCGACGGAAAGACGATCAGAAAAGCCAGGGTTAATCGCCAGCAGAGAATGTGAGTGTGTGTGTGTGTGTGAGAGAGAGTGAAGCAGAACATCATAACACACCTGCTGCTCTGCCGAGAGATGAATATGTTAATGACTGAGCAGAAACAGCTGCAAATCACTGCAGATCTGCTCCTGGTTCTTCTCTCAGAGCTGCTGGAGAGGCTCAGCAAACCTGGAGGAGTCTGACATCTTCTGTGTTCATCATTTACTCAACTTTATGATGTTTCAAGCCTATAACACATTTAGCCATATCCCTGGGTCACAAAACAAGCCACAAGGGTCCATTTTTACAAGTTCTTAGCTATGCATATTACTAATCAAAAAATGAGGTTTTGATGTATTTATGGCAGGAAATGTCTTCATGGAACATACTGTATCTTTCAGCATCATTACTGCAGTCTTCAGTGTCACATGATCTTCAGAAATCATAATAATATACTGATTTACTGCTCAACAAACATTTCTGATTGTTATTAATGTTGAACACAGTTGTGCTGCTCAATATTCTTGTGGAAACTGTGATGCATTTTATTTTCGAGACTCACAGATGAATATATAGTTCAAAAGAACGGTGTATTTGAAATAGAAATTATCGTAACATTAGAACTATATTTGTTCTGTCGTTTTTGACCAATTTAATGCATCCTTGAGGAATAAAAGTACTGATTTTAGTTATTATTTAAGTCTTAGTTATGGACTCAGAATGGAGAACCTAAAATCTCACAGCTTTCATGAAAAAAATATCTTCATGTCTGGATTTTTTTTTTTATCTCCATGAAAATGTTCTTAGAAACAAAATCAGTTTTGTTCCTTGTTTTCTGAGAGTGTGTTTGGAAAGGCATGAGGGTGAGTAAATGAAGACCGCCGATTACTGACACACATTAACGAGAGCTGGTGATATCAGATCAGCGGTGCTAAAATCAGAAGCAGACGCTGATGAAGACATGAACCACAAGCAGCACAGAGTAATTCACAGCAGAACACAATGACAGGAAGCTCTCCAGAGGAACTGACTCGCCTGTTTACCCTGTTTTTACTTCTTTCTGTACTCCATTAGGAGTCGGTCATTAACAGGGCCCGGGTGAGACCTGCAGCAATGATCTTCACAAGCCTCCAAAACATCTCACATCTTCTGAGGAGCCTTTATTTCTTCTTTTCTCATATTAGACATATTACTGGAGATATAGACTGACCACAGATATTTAGATCGGTTTATGTCAGTATCTGCTGCACTGTTCTCATTGATTCACATCACAAACTTACTCCGTTTAAATAAAATGGAGCCATTTCTTCTTACTATATGAATATGATGCAAAACATAAAACACAAGAAAACTTTTTTTTTGTTTGAGTAAACTGTTGTGTTTGAGTGTGTTTGGGCAGTGTTTGATACGTCAGACCCCGCAGGGTTAATAGTGCACAGACGGGAAGCTCTTGAGATCTCTGCTATCTCTCCTCGGCTCTTAAGAGAGGAAGAGGAAGTTGTGGAGAGCGTCATTCGACTAAGAAAGCTTCAGAAGATACACACACACTCAACACAGAATATATATGAAGAACTCATAACTTTATTGCACTTTATAACTGAACACAAAGACTGAAAGCAGCGTGTCTCTGAGCGTGTTACCTGCCTCTCAGCAGGACAGGGTTCAGCTGGAGTTCACCGCAGATGTTTGCCAGGAGTCTCACGCTGCAGGAAAGCTAAATTGCTTCCGGATTCACATCCACAGCAACGAGCGGCCCCGTGCCGGGTCAGACTGGGCTCCGCGCCGGCCCCTGACACAGGGTCACGATGTCCGAGGGGAAGCCGTCTCTCAGCAGGATCCCTCGCTCCCGCTGGCAGTCCAGCTCGGACACAAACCCGTACCAGTAGATGACCAGACCCGGACCAAACCTGTAGAGAGAGCACATTAAAAGATCTGGGCTGATGAACACATTTAAAGTCAATCCTGTGGACAGCAACGAAGAAAAGGTGGTGATTTTATCAGAACAAATGTTAGAAACCACTGACATCTTCACATTAGGTAACCATCCAACAGGAAATACAGTACTTCAGTATTTTTGTCTTTTTTTCCAAGTACAAACATCTAAACATCAAAATAAATTTCTTTAAGAATCAAAATAACTTGAGATATGAAGTCTTTTCTTCTGAAAAATGTTTTAAAATGCAGTGAATTTATATATGATATCTGTCAATAGAGTTAGAAAAATATGGACACTTGTTACTGCCATGAGATAATAAAAACAAACAAAAAAACATTTTATACCTCAATAATATACAACTTAATTTTTTTTATTTATTTGCAATTCAAAGCAATTTTATTTTGTAAGTTTCTTATCATGAACATATCAAAAGATTTTTGATTAGTAATATGCATTGTTAAGAACTTCATTTGGAGATTTTCTCAACGTTTAGATTGTTTCAAGATTTTTCAATAGGTTGCATCTCAGCCAAACATACATCAATGGAAAGATTATTTATTCAGCTTTCAGATGATGTATAAATCTCAATTTCAAAAAATGACCCTTACGACTGGTTTTGTGCTCCAGGGTCACAGATATAGTTTATCAGGAAGTGATGATTTTGTTCTCTTTGACTCGTTGGATGAAAACGGTGCTTATTCACAAATGTATTATTAAGTATATTAAGTTAAATTCACAACTTTGGATGAAAACCCAGCTAGAGTCATCTTTCCTGCAGTAACTGGAGACTGTGTCAGACTGGACGTGGAGACTTTCAGCTTCCAGCTCAGTTTAAAGAGCACATGTGAATTCCTGTGCTGTCTTTATCACACACTGATTCACAGCCGGTGTCCTGACCCAGAGAGCCAGCCAAAACTAACAGTCCTTCCATCACTGAACAACCTTCATTACCACAATCCCAGCCTTTTTATGGAAACGTTGTGGAGGTACAATGTAAACATTTAGATGCTGTGAGACGAGAGGTGAGGCGTATGAAGGCTGGGACGAGATCCGGCCTGACGATCAGACAAGACACACACACACACACACATCTGGAGGCATTACAGTGTTGTTTTTAACTCAGTAACCCTCATGTTCCGTTGAGGCTGATAGTTCATATACTGTAAGCCTGCGAGACGACGTCAGGAGTTCAGCTACTCTTTGAGGTGTCAGAGAGTGATTATTACACACATTATTACACATTACACACACTCACTCCTGACAGCTGCCGGCTCTCGTTTGTCTTACTGGACTTTTCCACACAGAGTCAAACTGACCCCAAACAGAAACAGGGTTTGTATTCTGTGTGAAGGATATTTCCACTTCATGATTTAACAGACTAAACAAACTGAACCAAGAGAAGAAAAGAGCAAGGGAGAAAATATAAATATTCAAATGTTGTTGAAAAGTCTTGGACACTGTCTGCGTGTCAAACTGTGTGAAACATCACATCTTCGTTTGTTAGGGTGATGAACTACAAGCATCCAAACATCAACAGAGAATCCCCTTAAATATTAAATACTGTATTCCCTGTTAACAGTATATCATGCTTTTTGAATAACCAGCACTCTCTCCTCCTTCAATACCACGACTGAGGTGAGACCCTTGAGCAAGCACCGTTCCCTCAACTGCTCCCCGGGCGCCGCAGCAATGGCTGCCCACTGCTCCGGGTGTGTGTTCACGGTGTGTGTGTG
>JAUMHE010000069.1:21108095-21129672 GCA_032359235.1 Enteromius mattozi | reverse complement strand
TTTTATATATAATGGTTTCATTCTACCAACAAGCATTGTTTTTTTTATATAATTTTTTATTTTTTTCTATATATATATATATATATATATATATATATATATATATATCTCAACATTTGAATGTAGGTAGGTTTCATAAAAAAGCAACATCTTGAGCAAAAAGCTGAGAAAATAGAATTTTCATCAAATACTACATCTGGATCATATTCAGTAACTATATTATCAAATACTCCTAAAGTTTCACGGGCCTTTAACACTTTTGGGATCCACACTTCACTTGCTAACATTAGGCAGATTTCATTTATATGCGGATAGTGTTGATGATCGTACATATGAGATCGCTGGTTTCTGCGTCTTCCTGGTCTGTGTTTTGAGGGATCTTACAGAACCTGCAATATCCCTGATAACATGAAGCACCTCGTGACTGGACGTGGTTTATGCCTCTCTCAGATGACCACATCAGCTCTAAGAGAAAGGACTCAGTGGTGGTGGAGCAGAGGACGATGGCGTCAGCGCTCCGGTCAGGGCTTCCTCTGGGCTGCTGATTAATTGCTGTTTATTTATAGAGCTGAAGCGACTCAAGGCTGCGAGCAAGGCGATATCAGCACGCAACCTGCGTCTCGCATATTTTACTGGACCGGCCCCGGGGCCTACATTCAGGAGCATGGTCACGATAATAAAAAAAGCCTTCACACAAACAGGATGTTTAAAGAGAGCATGAGACACGGCCTCGAACGGACGCTACACAGCCCACGATAAACAAACGCTGTGTCCTACTCCATAAATATCACAAGGTGAACATCCTGACATCCAGAGACACTGTGATGATGCTGGAGAGCTCCGATGCTGTTCTCCAAGAGCCCGCTGGACACCAATAAACACAACTATCACTGTAATGGACCCTTTCACAAGATGCTTAACGGTCATCAGCATCCTGATGAATCCTTGAAGGTTTTTTCAGTTTTTTTTAAACACGCATGTACATTTATATGTGTACATTACCTCTGCATCAAACTGCAGATTGATGCACAAATTATTATTATTTTTAATTGAGATTTACACATGATCTGAAAGCTGAATAAATAAGCATTGATGTCTGGTTTGTTAGAATCAGACAATATTTGGAAAATCCGGAATCTGAGGGAGCAAAAAAATAATTGAAAAATGTTGAATGCAATGCATAGTCCTAATTAAAATGAAGTTTTGATATTTATGGTCTCTTCATGGAGCATGATTGTATAATAATGATTTTTGACATAAAAGAAAAATATATAATACAACATATTGTTGGCTATTGTTAGTAATCTTCCTTCAGGTATAACTCCACACGACATGTTTATGCTTCTATTTTCAATCCGGACGCGACAGAGGAAGTGAAACATCTCTTCTGTCGATATGCCGGCTGAGATTAAAGCAGGATTAAAGCATTCTATCTAAACGCTCGGAAACATCTCTGGGCCTTTCCAGCTCACGTCTCATTTAGTCCCATCAGGGGCAGCTAACGGCCGCTCGAACCCTGAACCCGCGACACATATTGATAAGCTCATTAATGCATCAGGCTAAAGAGAGCCGCTCTATCTGCCGTGTGGCTGTAATTGCATAAATCTGTTCTGCGCTCATTATCTCGTGCTTATGGATTAATGATCGCCAGGCTATCGGTGAGGTGAGACCCAATAAACGCCTGACCTGTCTGTGATAATGACTCTAGAGATGGCACTTCCAGATTTAGCCACATCATTTCCTCCGCAATGACAGCGGGCACCTTCAGCCCAAACCAAACGCTTGTAATGTTAGACATCCTCTTTTCATTTTAATTAATTTAATGCACCCTTGGCGAATAAAAGTATTAATTTCTTTTCTTTTTATTTACTATTAAAAGGGAAATGTATCCCAGTGTCCACATACAAATATTGAGCAGCACAATGTTTTCAACACTGATAATAATCAGAAATGATTGTTGAGCAGTAAATCAGTATATTATTATGATTTCTGAAGATCATGTGACACTGAAGACTGGAGTAATGATGCTGAAAATACAGCTGAACATCACAGAAAATAAATTACACTTTAACACAGATTCACAGAGATAACAGCTATTTGACATTATATTTAATAATATTACATGACTTCTGTCATGGAAATACCATCACAATGAAAACAACTGAAAACAATCTAACATACTTTTGTTTACAAAAAATCATACTTATTAATTTATTTTGATTTCGGGGTAAAATATGACTCGGACACGTTTCAAAAGGTTCACTCAGGAATGTGTTCATAAAGGCACAAGCAGAACACCTCACAGATGTCACCACCAGATGTTAATGAGCTGCTGTGAGCTCTAGATGTTTCTGCTCATCTGTGTTCATGGACAGTGCTGGGAAAACTTCCTTTTAAAAGTAATGCATTCAAAATGTTGTGTTACTTCCTAAAAGTAACTGATTAGGTTACAGTTGCTTGTTATGGAAAGTAATGTAATATGTTACTTTTGAGTTACTTTTTAAATCTGGACAAGGCTTGCTTGTTTGTTTTTAATATATAAAGTTGTTCTATTACAAATGTAAAAGCCCTTTCACAACAAAAGCGAAATGAATCCGCCTCAGGCTGAAGGAAATGTAGATTCTGGTCTGTACAGCAGAATGCAGAAGTTCAACACTAAAATCAGCAATAAAAAAAGAGCAAATGTTGATACTTGAGTAATTTCTGCATATTAGTAATTGGCTCATTGAAGGTTAGCAGTAAAGATACTGGTTAATAAAATTAAATACATAAAGGTTACTGCAGGAGAGCTTTCAATCAACAGCTGGCATGATTTATGATTTAAAAGTAGCTCAGATATTTTCTTGTAAATGAATAAGTAACGCATTACTTTACTAGTTGCACTCAGATGAAGGAGCTGATGTCAGGACAAAAGCTAGGTCAGCTATCACACTACAGAGTGTGGGCTCGTAAGAGACTGACCTCTGACCTCTCGCCTCAGATGGAGTGTCAGATGACCTGCGGTTCAGCAGGACTGGAGCGCTCTGCTCTCTTTATTGACCTCAGAGCTGCTTTCCATCACATAAATGGATGAAAGCTTTCATTAAGACCTCCTGTGAATTCATTAAAACATTACAGCACTTCATTTCACAGATAAGATGTATGAAACGGTCCATAATGAAACCAAGACCCAGCGCAGAATACAGGAAATAAATCATCTGCTAAAAACAGCAAAATCTATTAGTCGGGACAAATGAGAAGAAACGCATCCGGACAATAGCTGCTCTTCATTAGCAGATGAGACCTGGTGTCATGAAAAGCCAGTGCATTATGGGTAAGTGTTGGGCTGCTGATGATCATCGGCTCCTGTAACCTGTTAAACTGAATTCCCATCAGCCCCGGTGAATAATTAGCCGTCCTCTCTGGGGGTATCAAAACAAATCCCTTCAAATGGCCTCCATTCTGCGCCGGGCGACTGTGGGGCGAGCGCGTCTAATCCCGCTCTTAACCCCGCGTGCTAATGTGTTTCTAATTAGCGGCTAGCCCGCTGTAATCAGCAGCGGTTTGCAGTGTAACCCGAGCTCAGTCTGGTCAGAGACCCCGGCGCCTCGGTGCTGGAGCGTCCAGCGGCTCCAGACCCTCCTCTGAGATAAACACCCTGGCTCCCGCACACCCACACATGACTCCAAAAGTGCTTCTATTCAACTAATGATCCACGAAAGGAGGCGCTGGATCTGCAGAAAACCTCCTACGGGTCTAGGAGGTCGAACCAAACACTACATACATTTATGCTGTCCATAACTTGATGTGGCCTGTGCTGGCAAAATGAGTCACAGATGAGCAAAAATCTAAAATTTTTCAAAAATCAGTAATTTATATTCTCAATTAAAAAATTCTTGTTGGAATCTGAAAAAAATCACTGAGCTACACCTGTTTGAAGTCCACGGAGTCAATTTAGTGATTAAAAAAAAAGTTTTTTTGAAGGTAAAAATCACAGAGCAATGTTACATCTTCTCCTCCACTTCTTAATAATCATTACTAATAATCACAATATAGCTATTTTTGTTGTTAACAAATATAACATAACAAATATAAGAAAAGAAACAAGTGTATAGTGTATTACTATTTACATTTTATATCAAATATAAGCATTCAAGCAAGAAACACAAAAGTAAAACGTAAAAATCACTTAAGTGTGTTCATTCCAAAAATGAAAAAAAAAACAAAAAACAGTTCAATCAAGAGCAGAGAGTGATTCCCTTATTTTTTTATGGTTGGATTAACATTCATGTGATGGTGTAATAAAGACAGTGTACTGCACAGATCTAATATAATGTTACACATCTGAAGAGGTAAGCTGAAAATCATTTAATATTAGTCAACTGTTTTACGACAGAAAGGTCTAACGACTGACAGCTATATCCAGTGATGCAAACTACTCCACTTTTTCTTAAATATGGGCATTTTGAAAAAGAGAGAGAGAGAGAGAGCCGTATGTGTGTTACTGAGTTTAGTTTCAAAAACAGTGATTTTATCTGCCTTGTTGCTGAGAAATATAATGTAGTGATTCAGTATCGAAGCTCCTGAATGTTTCTGTGTGCACAGCATGATCTCCAATCTCTGTCAATTTATGGAAGAAAATAAAAATAAAAATGCTTAGGAAATTATTTGAATGATAATCAATACAGATTTATGTTATCCGAATATTTCAAACTTAAAAATGGCACTTCACGCCAAAAAGGTTGCTTACCTCTGCTATATACAGTAGCAAAGCTCAACTGCTTGATTTTTTCAGTTTAGTTGTAAAATGCTACATTTTATCCTCCAGCTCTAATCTGCTAAATGCATCTATAAGGCATGAACATATTAAGATACTATGAACATTAACAGCATGATATTTAGTGAAGCTGCTTTGAAAAAATGCTTATTGTTAAAAGAGCTATGCAAAATAAAATTAAATTAAAATTTGGTTGACTACTTATTTCAAATTTTGCAAATTTGAAAAAAAACTTTTTGTACGAATAGAGTTTTAAAACCTGATTTGTTTGAATATTACACAGTTTACTTAAACTAGGCAATAATTAATCACTATTAACTGCATCTAAAACAAACATTAAAAACCCGCAGACTTTGAGAAAAGTGCTGAAATGACAGATTATGGATTTCATATAAATGAAAGGAATATCATTTTCTTGAAATAACATTGGTAACAGAGCTTGATGAATGTAGTCAACAATATAATATTTGTGTAAATAGGGGATTGAATGAGCTGTCAAAATAACTTCACCTATATACCATCATTTAAGTTTTTCCAACACTAGAATATTTGTAAAAAAAAAAATGTGTTGAAATAATCTTGAAAAAAACTGGAAAAATGATGCAGCTGATAGTTGTTGTGTTATTTGTATGGAGGTGGAAGAAATCATCAGATTATAATACAGACATTGTTTAAAACTAGCTACTGTTTCTGCTTCACGTCTATTAGTCTCTCTGCAAATAACAGGGATTTGTGTCTCTAATCCTAAAAAGTCCTGAGACACTAGAAGCGGTGGATCTGAATCATGGTGTTCTGCTGAAAGCTGCAGGAAGAACACTTATGAATAGGTGTGCAAGCTGGCTGTCAGACATCCAGAGAGGAAAAAAAAAAAAACACAGGAAAAGGACCCTAAAAATAAGTGAAGCCCATCCAAAGACATCCAATGAGAAAACAGGCCTGGCTCTCGTCCAAGGCGCCACCTCTGCTGCTATAACTGCGACTAAATCATCATGTCAGCGCCTTCACGCATCTCAACACTGCCTTCACACCAAATACTGATAATACTGAGGCCTTACTGAAATAAGAGAGCGAGGGGGGAAAGATACCATGTGTGTGTGTATAATATATATATATATATATATATATATATGTAATCCTGCCCATTGAGAAGCATCAGATCATGATCTCAACAGCAATCAGAGGCTGAAGTTCAATGTTCAGCGCTCTGGGGGTCGAGACTCCTGGGACCCCACGGGGCCCTTCTCAGCAGTCAGCTAACTAGTGCTGGACCCTGACCGTCTGGGTGGGAGACTGAGGCCCCTCACACATAAACACACATGAGTCAAAGAAAACAGCACCTTTAAACACTCACTACGATGAGCCTTTCACCAAACCTTACTTCCACTCTAGAAATGGAAGAAATAGGGAAACTTATTTTAAATATTTCTCATCTTCTCCAATTAGCCATTATTTGGGTGAAAGCATACAAAAAAAAACATGCTTTATTCAAAACCCTGATGTTCTTGATCACTTTGTATGAATAAGAAGACAAACAGGGCTGGTCAGTGTGTGATTGGCTGGACAGATGAAGCAGCGCTGGAGATAAAAGCTGCTCAATGTTTTCACTAACAAGCTGCACCACAAATCAGATTTCACTGTCATTGTAAAAAATTTGCAAAGCAAACAAATCTGGAGTGGGTGAAGCGTCCGAAGCCTGCGAGACATGAGCGCAGCTAAACTAATTATCCAGAGGATCAGGCTGGACGTTAAATACTCCAAACATGAAATAAAGGAATCAAACGGCGACAAGAAGGGGTCACGGCAAAGCCAAGCCGCGTCCCTCGGGCGGTCCGGACTGATCGTCACTCGTTTGGAGGTTGTTGAGGTTGGTGGGCTCAGGGGTTTGTCAGTCGCACAGTTTAACCCTGTTTTCAAAAGGAAACAAACAGACGGCTCTCTGAGGATGACAGCGCTGACCTTTCAGAGCTTAAGGAACGGGAAGAGGAAGGGGGTGGAGGATTCTGGACATCTCCCCCTGCCCTCAGCGCTATATATAACATATGCTTAGAAATAAGCTATATATTCATATCTAAACGGAATGCTTTTAATGCAAAACAAACAAAAAAACTGTGAAATTACCAAATGATGGGCAACACTTCAAACAAATGAAATAACCTCCAAAACAAACAAAAACAAAAACAAACGATATACTTATATGTAACCAAGATGCAAAAAACCAAACAAACAAAGCAGTGAAATTATGGGTAACACTTCAAATAAATAAAATTACCTGCGAATGTACAACAAAACTATATATAAATAAATAAATATATTTGTAAATAAAACGTTTTAACACAAAAACAAAAACAAAGAAAAACTGTAAAATTTCCAAGTGATGGGCAACACTTCAAATAAATATAATTGCCTCCAAATGTTGAAAACAACTATATATTTAAAAGTAAACAAAATGATTTTAATATAAAAAACAAACAAATACAAAAACATGAAATTACCAATGCTGCAAATAAATATAATTAACTCTAAATGTAAAATAATAAATAAATAAACAAAAATTATATGTAAACAAAAGTATTTTAATACAAAAGAAAAACAAACAAAAAAGAACTTAATTATCAAGTGATGGGTGACACTTCAAATAAATACATTTATGTACAATGTACAAAAAAATAAATAAATAAATAAATACATACTGTATACACACACACACACAATCTTGCCTGAGACACTACAAGCCCTCTTCTGTAGGTTTTGTTGTATTATATAGAGTTTTTGAGTCAGTGGAGTTCAGATGCTCTGTTAGTTGGTTTTTCTGCTATACAAGTATGTAGGTAAGAATAGAAATCAGCTATTGTACACAAGCGCTGGCGTGGCCGTTCTCTCTCATTCACATATGAATACAAGTGAAGTGAACAGTAAATCCAGCGTGACGACCCTTCAGAGGCTTCCAGGAGGATCTAAGCTGTTGTTCTGCTGGAAAACAAATCTGAATTCCAGTTCAGTTCATCAATTTGAACTGAATTAATGTTTGCAAACAGGAGGTAAAATTATAATTCAAAATTGAATTTAGGCTCACATTAGTAGGAAAAAAAAAACTGGAATGAAATTCCGAGAGCATGCTATGTTTAAGCCACAAAATCTAAAGGTTATATAGGCCTTACCAACAGAACAACAGACTGACGGAGCATTGTATTTCCTGCATATTGACAGAAAGGGCTGTTCTTAGACCATGTGTTTGTGCTTGAAACAACGATAGCAAGACAATTATTATCATCATAAGGCTAGTATTACTATCCAATTAATAATAGGGCTTATTTGTTTCATCATATTCATTTTTCTGCATTTTTACAGTGTTGCATGTAATAACCAATCACACACAGTTATGATGAGTTTATTATTATATGCTGCGGCCAGTCAGAGGCGTTCAGATAAGGTTAGTTGTTGAGTGTTTACGCTCGCTGACTGAAATCTCTCATCATAAACAGCAAAGTGCACGAGTATATGTGATGTAAGTATAAGAGATTTATTCATCATGTAGACAGCGTCACTTGATTATAACGGGGGTGCTTGTTTGTCTGTGGTTATGTAAATGCTCTTTGCTCGTTTTCTGTAGCTGCTGTTCGAATAACTGAGGAAACACAAGCATTATAATTAGTAACTTATGATGCTTCTATTAAATAGTTGTCATGTTAAAGTTTCACTTTCTGGGCAGTGAGACTAAGCACATAGTTAAATAATTTAGAGTGATAATACGGTGCATGTCATCAGCAGCACAGGTATATTTGTAGAAATAGTGGAAAAAAACACTGTATGGGTCAACATTATTGATTTTTATTTTATGCCAGAAATCATTAGGATATTAAGTAAAGATCATGTTCCATGAAGATATTTTGTAAATTACCTAGCATAAATATATCAAAACTTCATTTCTAATTAGTAATATGCATTGCTAAGAACCTTGTTTGGACAACTTTAAAGGCAATTTTTAGATTTTTGATTAGAGTTATATCTCAGTCAAATATTGTTCTATCCTAACAAACCATACATCAATAGAAAGATTATTTATTCAGCTTTCAGAATCTCAATTCCACCAAAATGACCCCCGTATGAGTGGTTTTGTGCTCCAGGGTCACATACGATATTTCAGCACATATGAATAAGCGTGTTCACGTACACACACACAAACGGCTGCATGCACCCGAGCGACAGCTGCAGTCGTGTCCTCTGTTAAAGCTGAAGCGACGGCAGCCCGCAGACATTTATTCTGCTCTGATGTTCCCAAAACACTTGGGAAAAAAAATCAAGGCCGGAGCCCTTTTCACTTTTCTCCTCAAATTGCCTCATCTCTCTGTCAGGGAGCCAAAGGGGACTCCATTAGAGCGGTCCGGAGCCGAGGCGCTGCCCCACGGGCGCTCCATTTAGCCGCCCGCTCTGCCCCGTGAAGCCTGTCCACATCAAATTAGAGCTGCCCCGTCCCCCGTATGACGGTTTGGGGCCCATGCCTGTCACCGGCTGTCACCCGGACGTGCGGTTAGGGTACATACAGCTGACAGGCAATCTTAATGTCTTCAATTAGCCCAATTAGTTCTGTCATAAACAATTTGATAAGTGCTCAAGCAACACAAACACACACACAGAGATCATGCCTTAATGAAAGGCATAATAAGGTTCATCAGTGACAGAGGCTCGCTCTTTCTCTCAGCTGGGCCGCGCTCGCCCATACCTGCTCTCTGGAAATTGTACCATCTCCTTTCATTAGCACATCGCAGGCTGAGCATGTGAAAGCCTCTGACAAAACTCATTTGAAGGGACAGGCGGCAGATTGCCTGCAGCAGGTGCAGAGAGGAGATAAAACAACACCTCCACACAGAAACACTGCAAAGAGGATGGAGGTCGCTGTGGATGCCACCCATGTTTGGTTTGGTGTCTCCTTTCTTATCAAAGGCTGGTGTAAACGCCCACGCCATCATTACACATGCTCCTGCTGTATTGACATCCTCTGAGCTCACGTACGCCGGGTCAATATTAACACGCACTCTTCACACTCTACTGTAGAAACACACTGAAACCTCTGACTCAAAGCTTACAGAGCTAGTGGTAGCACTGAGCTGTAGTTACGTTCAACACTGCACAGAGAAATCAAGCTGTTACTAAAGCAACCCACGCGACTGGAAAGATGTTCCCCACACAGATGTTAATTTTCAAGTTGGTCACTTCAGTGCACCACACTGACCAACAGAATGCACACTGAAGCTGAATTGTGCGTAAACTCAGAGATATCAGTATCTGTGAAAAAGCCATCCAAGATAGTGGAGAATGCGTGAGCAATGTTTTTTATTTAATTATATTTGTGACCCTGGAGCACAGCAGCAATCATCAGCAGCACAGCTATATCTGTAGAAATAGACAACAATACACTGTATGGGTCACAATTACTGATTCTTCTTTTATGCTAAAAATCATTAGGATATTAAGTGTTTCATGAAGGTAATTTGTACATTTCCTACTGTAAACATATCAATACTTCATTTTTGATTAGTAATATTCATTGCTAAGAACTTCGTTTTGAACAACTTTAAATTTTCTCAATATTTAGATGTTTTTGCTCCCTCAGATTCCAGATTTTCTAATAGTTGTATCTCAGACAAATACTGTCCTCTCCGAACAAACCAGACATCAGTGGAGAGATGATTTATTCAGCTTTCAGATGATGCATACATCTCAATTTTGCAAAATGAACCAGTTTTGTGCTGCAGGGTCACATTAACAATATTGAAAGGCAACTTTAGTGTATTTTATGTTTACTACAGTAAAAAAGGAAAGACTATTTGCTGAGAAAAGCACCCTAATGATTTTTCCAAAGAAAATCACATATTGTGTAATGATCAGACTCACTTTCTTTAGCCTGAAACTCTGATTCAGTCCACTCAGATGAGATCAATCATAATAATTTTGATAACTTCAGCTGATTTTAGAATGTTTTCAACCGTCACGTCTGACAGCAATAAAGGTGTGTGTAGCCTTATTAAAAACACACCGGTATGTGTGTATTTTAAGCTTATTCCACTGAAAATAAATAAATAAAATAATCATTATGAAGCAGAAAGACAGAAATAGATTTTCTTGTGTAATATACTCCAGTAGTCCTTGTTTTGAGAGTTGGCTGAGAGGCCTGTCAAACCCGTCTGATGAGCTTTATTCAGGTAGCATGGTTCCTGTGTTAGATGGAGATGAGACTCTGAAACGGAGCTAAAGAATCCAGCCGGCCGTTTCTGAAGCGATTAGCATGTGTGGGTAACAGAAACAGGTGTCCAGTGAGAACTATGGGTCATTACGGCACAACCCTCCCACGAGCGACAAAAAAGAAAGACGGGATAGAAAGGCCGTCACTGGGAAGTTGTAATAGGAAATTGCTCTTGGCAACTATTTGTTTAGTACTCGATTCTTTTTTTTTTTTTGTGCCAACACAGCGAGCCCCTTTGGAAAATAGGGCAGCTCTCCCTAATGAGTAATCTATTTCAAAGCAGTCTTGTCTGGGCATGACAGTTTACTGAGAGGCTTGAAGAACTGGTAATTACCAGTGTTACGGGGCAATTAATGCATATTACACTGCGCCACTCGTGGCGGCAACTGTCAGCTCCCCAATAAAAATGAGCACTCTTCAGCTACAGGGTGACATTAATTGGGCCTTTAATGACTATGCACAGGAACCGGGCCAAATAGGAACAAAACACAGGACTCCGGCTGACTCCAGCAAAGGGCTGGAAATTGTACTAAAAATGAGATTAATTGCTGTTGGGTGGAGGAGAAGAAGAGAGGAAGAATAAAAATGGTATGAAATTACAGGGTTCCAGGAGCAGGGCCTTCTCGCCGCTACGGCACTTCTTAATTGTCTTATGTATTCTGTATGTTCAGAAAGGCCGGCCGGCAATGGGTTCGAGGTCCACAGCTGCTCATGGGACGCTTCCTTCACAAAAGCAAGAGCCCTTCGAGGTTTGTGTCCACTCTCGCCGAAAAGAGTGGAGTAGTGTTTGTGTAGACTCTATTGTGTGCCACAAAGGAGCAGAATCAGGTTAATTAATGAGGAATCAAGAGCACTCCAGTCTGAAGAGCTCTCGAAGAGACTCGTCAACCCGTCAGCCGTCACAAGCGGCCCTGTTTATCCCAGAATCCTCAGCAAGCAAAAGCATGCGGGTTTTGATGTGCGCTCCTGCAGTATTTTTAATACGAGGCATGCACTGGTGCTGTCACCGGCGACGGCTTCAAAGCCGCTTTGCTCTGCGAAACAGAGCGAGCAAATATTTGAATTGCAAAACCACATTATCTTCCAAAGGGATAAAACTTGAGACAACTTCCACGAGCTAAAGACCTACACTTGCGGTGAACACATGAGTCGGTTCAAGGGGGGCGGCGGGCATAAGCCCACTCAACCTAATTTAGCATATCCACATTTGTGTAATGAGATTGGACGTGTTTTAGAGTCGGGTCTCCCAGACGCTTAATGTGAGGAGAGAACCATAAAAATGTTTTTAAGCGGACCACGTATTTCTTCAAGATCCTCGCAGACTACCTGCCACAGATACGATTATGAAGTGACGTGTAATTACGGCAGTCACACTAATGCAGAGGGAGCGTGTGAGGTACGTGTCAGAGAGCCCTCACAATGGAAACCCTGTTTATTCCATAAACTATTTTAAGCATGCACGTTTCATAGCATATAATGCAACTGCCTCTGTCGATTCTGTCACTCCGGCAGGCATGAGAAAGATGACAGATGTGATAACAAATCAAGGCAAATTCGAAGCATAATTTCAGCGTTTTCCAGTCCAGGAAAAACTCGACACTTGAACTTCGAGACCGTGTGAACTTCCATCTTCTGGAGCACATAACCAGTATTTTTAAAAATTGTTAGAGGTATCATCTAAAAGCCGAATAAATAAGTTTCCACTGATGTCTGGTTTGTTAGGAGAGGATAACACTTGGCCGAGATACAACTATTTGTAAATCTGGAATCTGAGGGTGCAAAACATCTAAAGATTGAGAAAATCACCTTTAAAGTTCTTAACAAAGCATATTACTAATGAAAAAAATATCTTCATTGAACATGATCTTTACTTAAGACCCTAATGATTTTTAGCATAAAAGAAAAATGGATAATTTTAACCCATACAATGTATTTTTGGCTATTACTACAAATATACCTGTGCTGCTGATGACTGCATGAAGGAAACTCAACACAAGTAAATATAATACAATAAAACCTTTAGAAGAAGCTTTGTAGTGTCTCATATTTATATTTATTTTGACTTTTTTTGTACATTGAGGTAATTTTACTTCTCTGAAGTGTTGCCCAGAGTGCTTGTGGCATTAGTCGTTTTGTGCTGCTTAATCTTAAAACTGGTCCTAAAATGGGTTAAAATCTTAATGATAAAAAAATAAAAAAATAAATAAAAATCTATACAGTGTATTTTTGGCTATTGCCACAAATTTCGCTACTTATGACCTCTTTTATGTTGCAGCCTTCCTTCTCCAAATGTGGAAATTCAAATATAAAAAAGACTCTGAAGGGCAGTGGTGGAATAATTTAGGTACTGTTTGACGAGTCTGAATGAAAGGTTTGTGTTTGTGCATGTATCAGTGTGTTTATGAAGAACCTCTGAACCAGTTCCATGCAGACACACTGGAGACAGACGCGGGCAGAAATCAAACGCCCGGGTGATGGATAACTTCAGCGCACAATGACCCGCGTCAAAGGCGTTTGCTCTAAATCAATTAAGGCGATAAGAGCGCTGTGTCGGCAGTGTGCACCAAAGTCTGGGCCCTTATCTGCGCGGCGAGGAAGTCGCAGTAATAACTAAAGACAAGCGATGACGAAACCACTGTAGCCACACTGTCAAACACAATTTACAGCCCCTCGTATCTGCGTTAAAAACGGTGGTTACGGACGGGCCGGCGCTGGCGGGGGCGGGAGTCTCTGGATGAGACCCAGGGGCTTTCTGCCCTCCCGTCTAATGCCACGGGCGGCTTTCATTTGCCGTGATGCATGGAGGGAGGGGTTGGAGGTTGAAGTTGAGAGGAGGGCCGACAGGAAGGAACGCTTTGGGAAGATTACAGCATTTAACATGCTAAGACCTAGCAGCAGTTATTCATTCGTCCCTCTGCTTCCTTTTTAGGACGGGGTCACGGGTAACTTTCCACGCGGTGCCATCGGAACAGAGGCGAAGAGCGAGCATGACATCAAACTCTGCGATTCGCTGACCCCTTTCTGTCCCGCTCTTGATTAAAATATGTTTGCTTTCTTATTCAAACTGCCATTTGACAAGCTCGCTCGTATTTCAGCGTACTGCACAAACAGTCTCTCAGGCCGTGACAGGTTTTTTTCCATTGCGTACATGAGGTGACTCTTCCAGCAAATGTTTCCAATGAACATGACACGACATGCCACGAAGCGGAGGAAAACCAACAGCTTGAAGGAACGGTTCAATCTAAAATGAGAGTTCTGTCATCATTAGCCATCATGTTGCTCCAAATCTACATTATTAGCATGAAGTCATTATCTGGAGCCACTAGGAGGTCGGCCTCCATCCTCAATAAACAAGATACCATTATTTCATAATGCTGTTCTGCACTAGAGAAAATTTCAGCAATTTTACCACGCAGCACTAAACCAGTTCTGACTTTTAATAAACAATTTACTACAACTTGTGCCTTGGTAAACTCCTAATTGGCAGCTTATTAATAGTTAGTAAGAAAGTTGTTAAGTTTAGGCATCGGGTAGGATTAGGGATGAAGAATATGATCATGCAGAATATATGCTTTATAAGTACTAATAAACAGTTAATATGTTAATAATAGGCATGCTAATAAGCAACTAGTAATAAAGAGAATTGGTGCTATATTAAAGTGTGTTACCATCCTTTCTAACATGCAGGAAGTGAAAACATTTGCAACCAACAATATCTAAATATTCTAACACACAAAATGTCAATAAGCTACTGTTATGATGCCTTCAGAAGTTTGGCCATTTAAATCCTGAACACTTCGGAGAGAAGCGCAAACATTTGGCATGACATCTTGTTTTGTGTTCCACAGTAGAAAGGTCAGAGTGACGCAACAGTAAATGAAGGCTGCTGTAAGGGTTTGGCCCAGGTCTCCATCATTACGTTATTCAGGGTTATAAACTGATTAGCCAAACACTCATCACCAAATTAGGGAAGGTGCCCTGCAGATGGGTTCTAGAGCCGACTGTGATTTAAAGAGATGTTCCTGGATGTGGAAACACGTTTAAACACATGCACTGATCTGAAGGTCTGCCCAGCTGTAGTCTGGACGTCTAGAGACGCTGGACATCAAACATGGAAAGCAAAACTGCTTCTGATGGTAATAGTTTTCAAACTCGGAAGTGAACGTAAGACACAGCTTTCACTTAAATCAGAAACACCAGCACACTCTTCACAAGAAGTGCTGTCTTTACAGGAACAGCTCAACAGAATCTATACGACTTCCTCTCTTCAGTGGAACATGAGCAGATGCTCAGCAGAATGTTCACGCTGCTCTTTTACATGCAGTTAAAGCAGAAGGTGACCAGTGGCTCTCAAGCTCCAAAAACACAATTATCATGCAGAAGTCAGCTTGTGACTCATGCACTATACTCCAGGTCTTATGATGGGAAGAAAGAAAGTCAGACAGATTTGAAACGAAAGGGTAGAAAATGATGCAGAATGACTTTTGCTTTGAAAGTACCCATGACCTGCGTGTCTGAGATGAAGGAATCGAGTGACCTGATAGTAAAGACTCTGTAACACATGGTCTTATCACGAGACGTCTTCAGCACAGATCTCTGTAGAGGGCGGATGGGAGAATGTCACACAGATGTACTCTGGCCTGTCTTTATAACGTATAAAAGAGCAAAGGTCACCGGCAGCTTCCAGCCTCCACGTGACGTCCATCAAAAAAAGACGCAGTGCTTATATTAGCCTCAAATGACTGCAAACCATAGACAGAATTAATGAGGGAAATCAAAGGTCAAAGTTCCCATCCTAATACATCTCTGATTAGACTTTAACTAATATATAATCAAGGCCAGACACTAACAATCCAGCTATAAAGGACTAAAGCAATCAAGACATGAGAAGATAAAAGGATCTGATGATACTGTCTGCTGCACTGATTATTAACAGTGACTCTTTTGTGATATTTAATAAAATAGAAATAAAACACATTGGGCCTTAATGTCTGCTGACAGCAATCGTTACGGATGTGCTGCTATATTATATATCATCCAAAATAAAAGTTTTTGTTTATATAATGTATGTGTGTACTGTGTATTTTTATTATGTGTATACATTATATAAAGGCACACACACAGTATACATTTAGAAAATATTTACATGCATTTACATGTATATATTTATATTAATATAATTTATATTTAATATATAAACATATTTTTCTTATTTACATGCATGTGTTTTTCTATTTAAATATGTATTATAAATATACAGAGTACACATGCATGTGTTATGTACACAAAAATGTGATAAATGTGATTAATTGGTTCCCAGTAATACTATATTATTAATTACTCACAGAATTTACATATTACAAATTGCTTGGATAAAAGCATCTGCTAAATGACAAAATTTAACACATATTATACACACACACACACACATTTAGTCATTTAGAAGATGCTTCTATACAAAGCAAATATCTCAAAATTCTCCCATTCGATATGCTATAAAAAGGTGTTGAAAAACAAAGCAAAATTGACAAAAAGTTAGCTTTCAGAAGTTTATTTCACTGCAGGCCTTCTTCTCAAACTTCACTAAGTCATACACTGCTTTGCCTCCTCCAGCTTGGAAGTGTTTTATTTTCACTTTTTTAAGCAGAGTGCTGGTGTCAAAATCATTCTTAACCTCAACTTGAAACGACAAATTTGTTTAATGCGTCGGGAGCAAACCTGGAAAATAAATAGATGAAATGGAGGCTTAGCAGGAGCTAAATCCCACAGCTGATGGGGACCTGAAGTGTGCGGATTACATGCGGAGCGCATTAAACAATGTCCCTAAATATGCATTGAAATCCTTAAAGCATGAAAGCATCTTGTCATGTGGTATTAGCATTCAGAGGTGCGTGTCAGACGTCGCGCACTGCACTGGGGTGTCTGCGGTGTTAAATGTCATATGCCAGCGACCGCAAATCCCAAAAAGATTTCCTGACGTCATACTGTCGTGTCAACTCCGCTTCTTCAGAGCTCTTTACGGTTAAACTGTCACAAGAGCTCGAGCTCGAGTAAAAAAGGTTAATGGAAAAAAGAACAAAAGGATACGGAAGAATTGAGGAAATTGAAAGAGAGAGAGAGAGAAGCTTCTGCTACTTTAAAATGAGGAGAGAAACTGTCACAATGATTTCGACAGCAAAGAAGCATGCTTTCTGTTTTAAATGCAAGATGGACCAGACATATGAGAATCAGCAACGAAGGGCTACCAGTGCACCACATCCACCAAACATAAAACATTCAGATGTATAAATCTTTCCATTTACAACATGAAAACAAATATGTTTTTAATTGTAAAATATTAAAACGTATAAATCTTGAATAAACCGTCTGATGTTCCGCCTCACAGACAGCAATCTGACTGACCAGGAAGAAATGTATTTATCCGATTGTTCAAAGAGAATTCAGGAAATCCTTCAAATTATACATGAACAGGATGCGATCAAGGTATGAAGCATGTCAGACTGTTTACTCATATGCTCTTTGAAAATATGAAATAAATGATCCAGTCTGGGGGCCTAATATTATTGGAGTCTAATGCTATTGCCAACGATTGTCAAAGCCACCAGCCATCAAAAAATGTCTCAAAAAGATTTCAAGAAAATATAACACAAATGTTCGGGTCAACAATTTCCAAGAGGTCAAGCCACAGAATATATATGACAAAACTGAGAGTATTAACCCTATCTGACCGAAGGGAGAAATGAGCCATACTGTGCTTTATATGGCCATACATCATCTTTGTCAAGTCCTGACAGCGTTTTATCAGATCTAACCTTTAGCAGCCTCTATTACGAGCACTAGCTCTGATACACGAGCGCCGCTGAAAAAACCTTCATCTACAGAGCCCAGGAAACACATTCAAAACAAACTGCAATAAATGATGCACTGAAATCAAAATCCTTGGCCATCTGGAACGAAAACGTGAATTCATTTGCAATAACCTTCATTAAGGACATGTTAGCCCAATGGACTTCAGCTGATATAACTTCATTATTACAATAATCTCCAGAGAGAAAAAAAAAATTGATGAAGGCAATGATAAACTTCAACACTACTCCAAACAGAGTTTTGAAGACAGTGCTTCACAGCAAGCCTCTCCTACAGGAACATCTATAGGACATGAGACATGAGTCGAGTGCATCTGATCAGGAACTGGAAACACTTGTTATTAATCAGCTAATATCTGTGAGTGCTTCACTTCTAGAGGAAATACATCTTAGAACATTATAAAATGTGTTGTGTATGCACAACTCGAACATGCTCTGAAACCTCCTTTGCGTTTGAACGCTATAATGAGAGGAGACTAATCCACTCATGAAAGTGAATGGAAGAACCCATAATGCTCAGTACGGTGACTGTAGTCCTGTCTCACAGCTGCATGTTTGCTTTGTCCAAAACGTGTGTGTGTGTGTGTGTGTGTGTGTGTTAGGAGAAACCCCCTGAACAACACAGTACTGTGTGTGATTTAAGCTTAATTTAACCTCAATAATATGACAAATAATATTTGTGACTTTATCCTGTGGTTCCACAGACAAGGCTTAAGCCTAGTCCTAGACTAGTGTAAATCTGAGCCGTTTCAACTGAAAGAAACATGCACTGAGTGATCTTTAACATGTCAATGCCTTTGTTTTGTATTGCACTTCAGTAATGCTTTTTCGAAGGCCTGAATTACTTAAATGTCCTAATTGAAGTATGGCCTAATCCTGGCTTAGGCTAAGCCCTGTCTGTGAAACTGGGCCTAAATGTTACCTCGGCACTAGGGATCACTGGAAATAATTGATTCAGATTCAGCAGTAATACAGAGTGTAATTTATCCTGCAATAAAACCTAATAATAGTCAGGATTTTTTTTTTTTTTTTTTTAATCAAAACACTGACAGTTTATTGAGCCTTCACCCAAAGTACTGAAAAACATGAACATGTGCTTTATGTTTTGTATTATATTTGGATACTTTCATGGCTCATGCAGTCTGATATAGTGAGAATATGGAGGAAATTTAATTTCAAGGCTCAAACAGCAGTTGCTCAATATCTAAGACAAGACTGAAATGATCAAACATATAATTCAATGCTGATTGAGAGCTGAAGAAATAAAGTCTCCTCAGAAGACGCGAGATGTTTTCGAGGCTTGTGAAAGATCCTGATGATCAGATTCTTCTAGAAATGATTGATGGAGAATCAAGTAAAGCTGAGCTGCTTCAGTCCAGTAAGAGTTCATCTGGAGATATGACCAAAATTATTCTGATGCTTACTTGATCTTTATAAGGTTAATGTCACTGATGCCAAAACGAATACGCGCGATGACAAACGAGATTTGATGGTGAGAGTAAATGATGACAGAGCACTCATTTGTGTGTGAACTATTTCTTTAATGTAAAAGTCAAACAGCTTATGAAAGGACACGTGTAATGTGCGTGTTTCCCATTCTCTTCCAGCAGTCTCGCATGAAGAGGAGCGCATTTCATTACGTGACACATTTAACCTCCGCCGCTTCGACTAAAACATACACAAGCCTTATTATGTGCTTAATATTCACTATCAGCTGAATAATTTTTAATGCAACTTATAGCCGAGTAGATGGATAACTCAATTATGCACACATCCGTCACGCAGCCTGCCGAAGATTGATGGGAAGGTGAAGCCGACGGATCCTGAGCGTCAGGGCCTGAACAGTCTCTCTGCTGCGCTCTTTATAGGCGAAGCATCATTACCCATGACTCCACTGACGAGAGTTTATTAGGAGGTTAGCGTTTTGGCCACACTATTGTTTGGATGATGGATGCGGCTGCTGCCAGTTTTGGAGAGGTAAATTAGTTGCGTTGTTTTTTCACTCAGTTCTCAACACTTAAAGGAGAACGAGGGATAATTAATGACTGCCGTGTGGTGCAGACGACGGAAATGCTGGAAAATAAGCAAATCAGGAGTTGTGTCACTCTCATGCACTGCACTAATTGAAAACATGGCGGCGAAGGTCACTGCAAAGGAAACTCGCTGACCTTTTCAATATTTCTCCCAAACTCACATAAACAGAGGAGATGAAGTAACGTGATTGGCTGAGTGAGAGGAGACGACGGGAAGGTGGACACAGGCGGTCCTTTGCTCCGAGAGCACCGCAAATGTCAAATGTAAATGTCAATTAAAAATTACAGGCAGCTCTGAAAGGTGCACTCTGAAGGGCCTGACATTTTTTTTTTGACATGCCAAAGTTTATCTGACAAGGCAGCGCACAAACATGACAGCGTGTGCCGTGTCACGTCTAAACACACGTGAGAAACACTGGAGATCTGATCCATACGACTGTAATGGAGCCGCTGAACCGCATCAGATCAGACGGATGAAGTGACTCCTCGTGATGGATCGTAACAGACAAAAGGATGTTTCTACGCTTTTGGTCATATAGAGTCCCGTTCCATTCGTTTCCCCCAGAGCTTCAGGAGTATTAGTCACATTGTGCGGTTAAATATGGAGCTACTAGTTGAGATGGTTCTACTAGTCCACTGCATACAGTAGGTCTGTTTACATCACATATGTGAGTCTGGAGTATAAGCAGCACAGGTGTATTTGTAGAAATATCCATTGACACTGTATGGGTCAACATTATACCGTTTTCTTTTATGCCAAAAATCATTAGGATATTAAGTAAAGATTATGTTCCACGTAGATATTTTGTAAATTTCCTACTGTAAATATATCAAAACTGTGATCAGTAATATGCAGTGCTACGAACTTAATTTGAACAAGTTTAAAGGAGCTTTCTCAATGTTTAGATGTTTTTGCACCCTCAGATTTTCTAATAGTTGTATCTCAGACAAACATTGTCCTATCATAACAAACCAGACATCAGTGGAAAGCTTTCAGATTGTGTATGAATCTCAATTTCACTCAATTTCAAAATTGACACTTATGACTGGTTTTGTTGTCCAGGGTCACAAGTTCTCCAATATGACTGACTGGAAGCATCATTATACTCTATATTTCAGAAACATACACAATGCTTTCAGAGGAAGAGTTTCAGTGTTTATAACACTTTAAGATCAGTGACGTTTATAGAGATCGACCGATATATACGAATATATATTGATTTACCAATATTTTCTGATATTTAAGTGTTTTTCTTTAATCGGATATCGGTTTAGTAATATCGGATCGGACCCAATGAATGCCTCCATCTTGTGGGTGTTTTGAGAACTGTGTGCAGGGTTGCTGTTGCAGTGCGCCTGAGAGAGGACCAGACATCTACGATGTGCACAAGTCAAGTACACTTACTTGATTTACTGTAGTTAGTAAACCGGCCATTAATGCACACATTAGGTGTGTTACATACAGTAAATGCCACTTATGCAGCTTGGCTCTACGAAAGAAAAGGCAAACTCACCGATTCACGTAAGATACGTCCTGCCCCAATAAACACATACATCTGCCTGAATTATATAACTTAGAGCCATGAATGAGCACATGTTTGAATTAAAGGTGTTACATTTAATTCTCTCTCTTTTGTCTAAATGCTCATCAATAGTCAGTCACGTGGGCTAATCAATTAAT
>JAUMHE010000069.1:21087401-21103887 GCA_032359235.1 Enteromius mattozi | reverse complement strand
AGCTTTCCAGGTAGGTTTTTTTCTTCATCTTGGAGACGTTGGCACAGTTCTTCTGGATTGAGTCTGTCTCAGTTTGTCTAAACTGAGATCAATAAGTCTAAAAGTTGCAGGAATTACCTGTATTCAGCCTGATTTACTGAATAGACAGTGCTGAATTCTAAATAAATGGGAGATATTTTTTTTACGATGATGAGGTGAAACACATAAAATCTTGAGCTAAAATACAATCCTACACATGTGAAGAAAATCAAACACACACACACACAAGGTGAGGGCTTTTTGACGGTGTGATACAGACAGTGAACACAGAGCTGCTTATAGATCTCTCACACACACACACACACTCCTCCTCGAGCGTAACTTTTATGTCAGGTGAAGCTCGGCACATCTCATCCCTCTGAATAGCTCCTCGTCAATTTCAGGCTTAAAGTTTTATGGGAAGGATACTGTTTGATGCAGTCGACCAGCGGTCCATAACAGCAGTCATTTACTGTGCACTGAAAGAGCCAAGAAATATTACAGACAGGAGAGGACGGGCCCCTCAGCATCTATTACAAACACCCATCATGCACTGCAGCACACCACACGTCACCTCATTAGCCACTTACTCAAGACTAGTGAAGGATTCACACGAGAACGTCTTTTAGCAGGATACAGATATAATTAGCAAACAAACATTGAAAATGAAAATACAGAAAAACTTGTGTGTGTACAAAATTATCACATGACTTGTAAAGACGGTTATAATTATAGTGTTATAAGCACTGATCACAGTCTGCTCGCTCTGTATAGTGAAGCATGAACATTCTGCTAAACATCTCAGACTGTATTCAATGGAAGAAAGATGTTTGCTCAGAGCTAGTACCTGCTCGACGTGCTTCGCTAGCAGCAGGTCTGGAATTAAATACGGCTCACGCAGCATGTTGTTGAGGATGTGTCTGGAAGCTGCTGATGAAGAGAGAACGAAAACACATGGTTTAAAAAAAAAAAAAAAGGAACTGCACAAAGAGCTAATTTTCTTGAAACATCATACAACTCCGAGTCAGATCAACAGAATTACCCCAAATGTTGTCTCAACTAGTCAAACACAGTTATCTGAACAAAGAATTTCATATTGTTGAAATGTTAAGGCGTTGTCAGATCCCAGCATGCATTGCAGCATAAATATATGTAGTTACTGTTATATAATCATTGTTTTGCTGATTTCCATTTAAACTTTTTTTTGTTTGTTTTATTATTATTGTTAGTTGGTTCTTCTTAGTGTTTTCTTATCGGTTCTGTTTATTAGGGTTGTGTGTTACATGTAATGTTGTTAAATTAATGTTTATTGTATATTTGAGTTTAATGAGTCTCATCATGATGGTGTTTAGTGTTTGTGTGAATGACTCTGAGCTCCTTCTATATATGTTCATATTTAAAAGCTACTTGTTATCAGTGTATTTCAAAGATACAAAACAGATTTCAGTACTTTAATAGGTTGGTATATTAACATTATATCAGTTAATGAAATTACGGTATTTAACTGTAAATTTAACTTAAAACCGTAAAACCTAAAATGGTGTTACCGTATTTTTTTTTTTTTTTTCAAATTCAAATTCAAATTTTTTTCAAATTCAGGCAACTACAGCTGCCCTTTTTTTTACTGTAAATTTTACAGAATTTTATTTACAGTGAGTATATGTTTTTTCTGGATATCCTAGTCTTGCGAGTTGTTTTACAAACAATGTTGTCTACATATTAGATTAAGTTATCCATTGAGGTTTATCATTCACAAACAAACTAAAAATCAATAATGTGGTGACTTTTTATACATTTTTTCCTACTTCCAGGAAACAGAAAAAAAGAAATGACCACAATGAAATTAGTTGTTGTTTCATTTGCTGTGACAAAAAAAAAGTTTCTATTCGCAAAATAAGACAATTAGCAATGCATGAACAAACAAATATACATTGGCTCAACAAAGTATCTTGAGAGACATCAATTTGACGTATTTTAATTTATTTATTTAACATTTTCTAAACTACTTATGTATGTTTTACAGCACATGCATTAGACATTGAGTTCAGGGATGAATAATCTGCATGTCTCACTCCATTCATGCTGCACTAACATTATAAATCAGCCCACGAGCCCTTGGATTGATTCCCTATTACTCCAACACAAAATCCATCATTTTCAAACATATTCAGATTTAATGGATTGAATCATTATGTGTCATTCTAATGATATATCCATATGAGAGTGACAGAGGCAGTGCATGATGGGAAATATGAGGCCTTGTTCAGCTCAAACAGATAGTGATGAGAAATAAATGAGTCAACTATAATACAAGTCAAAGTCTGTGTGCCATAAATAGTCATCATTTTGATTTTCAAGACCATTTTTTTTGTGAGCCCAGCATTTGTAGCTTTAAGACTTGTGTGTATAAGTGACCCCTTATTACTGGCTGACCTCTAAATCTCCAACCTGAGAAGGCTAGGTCTAGATCTGCAGCAATCTGAAGTCGGAGAACCGGACTGTGGAGGCCATAAACCCAGACCAAGACCAGGGGAATATTCTTCATATGAAAGCTTGGCTGGTTAGCATGTTTCTACAAAGCATCTTTCTCAAATGAGAGCCCATTAAAATTGGCCATATATTCTGACTATACCAATAATATTTCATTACACAGTCTTAAAAATACAGGGTGTTTTCACACAAATGCAGAACAACAACAATTTTAGATTTCTTTCAGCAAACAGTTATTAAAACCATTGTTTTCTCTTCCAAGAACACTTCAATAAGCTACAGAACATTATTTCTCTATAGAAGACCTCTTGTGGAATGGAAAGGTCTATTGAACGTTAAAGGTTCTTCATGAAACCTTCAAAGCCAATAAAGAACCTTTAATGTTAAGAGTATGTAAATAAAACAAAACCTGTTTCCTTTAAAAAGGTTTCTTGAGATGGGATGATTTTTTTTTTTTTTTTAAATCACAGATGCCAATAAAGAGCCTGTATTGGACACTTTTGTGTTCTAGTAGCTGTTGTCTGTAGAAACTCTATAGTAACATACACTAGGAATAGTATAGACATAATTGCTTGAGATCACAAGATCAAGTCTCCAAACCTAAAGCCACCAAAAATTTTTGGATGTTTAAAAATAAATACAACCTCACGTTGTGTTAATCACATTTACATTCGATTTCCTGCGTTTTTCGCATCCATAGCAAGCATTGTGAGACGTGTTTTGACACTTCAGTGCCACCGTACAAGCAAATGGCAAAATCCAGAATCTCAAGATCCACTTTGTCTCGCAGCACAAAGTACCATAAAGATCCACTGACATCCTGAAGTAAACATTAAAGACCTTAATTGGTTGGTCTGAATAAAAATGCAGATTCATTCTTCACCACTAGGTGTCTCTTTTAAAGTGGTAAAATATCTGTTTCTATGGTAACGCTGTACACAAAGCTGCACTGAGTTCACAAACACTGCTTTACAAGACATTACAGACATGATGAGATGAACATTAGACCAATCCACCAATCACCACAGATTATCGTCACGCAAAGGAGGGGTTTGGAAAAATGATTGAGCGAATCGTTTGGGAGTCTTTGAGCAAGTAAGGTAAAAATAAATGCATATTATAAGTCCTTCCATGCATGTTGACCTGTTGTTGGGGGACTCCCAAAACCAAAAGAAAAACCCTTTCATTACCCATAATAGAGGCACTTTAAGACTAGAGCTCTTTAGGCTCTCGTTACACAACCATCATCAGCATTCATCCACAAACACAGTCTCAGTCCTCCCTCACCGCTCGCATCTCAGAGGTCTCTCGCTCTCTCTGTCGTAACATCAACACCCTGCTGGAGAAGAACAAATGCTCACTCTTATCTTTTTCATCCTCCTGCTGAAAGAGGACATGAGGAAGAGAGAACAAAGCCAAGTCAGCAGTCCTCCACACCGGCGGCGCCTTGTTTTTCAGCTCATTTTTCTCCCAGATTGCTACCTTCACACGCAGATCCATACGCTGCTCCGGTGCTCCGCTCAGCAATGAAGAGAGCTATATTTCCCCTTGAGTTAGGACACCTCGTGACAAATGATAATGGATAATCAATAAAGCGGGAAATATGAGGCCGCAAACTTTATGAAGCCGGGAGACATATTACTCCCCAACAACACTCGTTTCCCTTAACAAAGTCACTACGCCGCTGCGCCTAATAATCTGAGGGAAAATCAAAGAAGCCGCAACCACATCAGCAATATTGGCAACTTATTCCACTTTAATGGCATTTTGATTGATTTTTTCCTCTTAATGGTACTTTTATAGATTTGATGCTGGTCCTGCAAAACAGCAGTGTGTAATAGAGCTCCCCGAAGGCAAGCAGCAGCCATTAAAGGCCTTGTCTTACCAGGACTCGTAATTGGAGGTTGACCACCATTGCATTTCACACATCACACAACACCACCTGCCTCAAATGGCCAGCGCGTCTGTCCATCCGTCCCAGGGTCGTTTCCATCTTCTGAGCGATGGGGTTAAGAAGAGTCGTAAAAAGAGGGTGACCTTGTGGCTGACATTGTGGGGTTTCAGCCAAGCACTGACCTGATGAAAATGGAGGCCAGAGAGCTAATAAATCAGGCCGCTTTTAAAATGAGTTTACTCAGAACGCTCATTCATCATGGCCCGTAATGCCATTTGCAGCGGAGGATCCGCAGCGCGCAAACGGCGCTGTAAATAACAACAGAGCCTGAGATGCGCACACATCGCCGCATGCATTTATTAAAGACGCCTCTGCACGACACTGTAAACACACCGCAAATTTAATGCAATTGTGCCATGTCGACATAAATTCCGACCCGGGCGTCCTTATCTGAGGAGGGAAATATTAAAGAGGAAAGATGCCCTCCGCAGGGAGATGTTCAGGAGCACGGAAGCGCTGTTTACCAAAAACACAGCCACCTTTAACAACCTCTGATGAAATGACGAATGGGGCGGCGGAAAGCAAGCGGCACAACCTCGGCTCGCCATAATCAGACTCTGAAAAGCTCATTAAAAGGCAGCGAGCGTCCAGAGTCGATCGTCGTCAAAAAATAACGGATGACAATCGTTATCGCCCCTGACGCTGATGAGCTCCGGAGTTTGTTTATTAATTAAAAAGCCTTCTTCTTACGGTTATAAAAAAGACGCCTCCCTCCTCCCCGGCGCCTCGCCAACACCGTCGTACATCAAACTTCATGATGCGCGTGCGAGAGGCGCTGGCTGATAATGCGCCCCTGCTAAAGCTGATTTTCCATGATGAATCTGGGAGCATATAAATTGGCTAATATCTAAAAACATTTACAGATACTAGAGGAATTGACTACTTGCGGGCCGTGATGGATGAGGCTGTTAGACGCCAGAGGACAGCTCTGCAAATCTCTGCGGCTGCCTAAAGCCCTCATTTGATTTTCATATTTACTTCTTTAAACCCATCCTGCTCTCACGCGAGGATCAGCAGCGTTTGTGTTAGTTTCCTGGTGATCTCGGCAGGGTTAGTGGGGCAGAACTGATCTGCCTGCGTCTCATTGCATCTGATAGCAGAGCTGCGCTCGGCCCGTCTCCGAGCTCCACCACTCCAGCTACGCTGCTCCACGCTAGTAATTAGTATACTTGTCAAGGCGAATGCTTACCTCACCCGCTAATGAAGAGCCAGCATCTCAGTACTCAAAGGCCAGATTCATCCGCTCGATGCACTTCCCTTCACTGAAATCTGCCTCTGCAGCAGGGATGGGTACGAGCACTCAAGCACTTCAAAGAGACGGTGATTATCAATCAAGGACACCAGGATTTACTAATTGATTATGACAGCATTTTGGACATCCTAAGAATTAATGTAACTGGTAAAAGAGTGTAAAAATGCTGCAGCAAATACTTGTTAATTGGTTAACAATAAGCTTCCGTACTATATATACTCTTAGAAATAAAGGTGCAATAGAAGAACCGTCTAAATGGCTCCATAAAGAACCAGATTATAGAAAGGCAAAAAAGCAATAGTTCTTTAAGGAGCCATTGACTGAATGTTTCTTTGTGAAACCAAAAATGGTTCTTCTATGACATTGCTGTGAAGGGCAACTTTATGATTTTTTTTTTAGAGAGAGAAAAAAAAGAAAAAAATTTTTTATATACATATATATATATACATATATATATATATATTAGGGCTGTCACAAGACACTTATCCCAACTGACAGGCAAGTAATTACACAAAACGTATAAACAGTATAAATAAATAAAAACAAATAACACAAATATCCCTTTAAAAGCATGGTAAGCGCTTTTTCAAAAAAGCTTCAGAAAAGAGTCGGGCCGAATACCAAAACAAACTTGTCTACAGCAAACCCTGCGCCAGCTTAAAGGCCAAAGTATACTTCAGCCGTCTGCATTACGTCATTTTCATCATCAGGAGGGTCTTACAGACACCTGCGCACCCTGTCCACGTGCAGGCAATTTGTCAAGTCCGCGTACAACAGTGTATGCGCGAGAAGAATGCTAAAAGAGTGCCACTCAAGTAGGTGGCATTGCGCATGTGTCGAGCTCGTCCGTCTGCACTAATCCGCGATTAAATATCATTTGAAAGCTGTGCGGATGCGGCTGTGCACGAGATGGAACGGAACGCGGAAAGTGAAGCTCACCCCGGCCCTAAGTCTGCCTACACTGGACCAGAGCCATTGAGAACCAAAGTTCTGACCCTCCCATAGGCTTCCATAGGAACTAAAGCGTGTCATGGAGCGGCCAATAGTTCCAAACAACTAATAGTTCCAGCATTGAAGTACATTCATTTCAGTGCTTCTCAAACACACTCGCCAGAAAGTTGAGGAAATTACAGCAGTTTTTGGCATTTTAACACATTATTTTACCTCTTGGATATCTGGCCAGTAGTTCTATTTTATGAAATGCGTTATAGTTATTGTTTATTTCTAAATAATAGGCAGTTATGCTGCGTGAGAAACACCTCAATACCGATCACAACCAGATGCTAGTTTTCATATTTTTTATGTTTTTAGTCTTACTGCAATCTTTCTCTCCTTGTAGGAAGTTGTATTAGTTTCAGTGGAGACTGAAAGCAGTTGGGGTCCTTGTGTTTTATAAACGTTATTTTAATTTTTTATTGGGTTAAATTCCGTATTTGCTGACCTTTGTAAACATTCACTTATACATGAATGTCATAAAATAATACTGGGATGTGGGTATAATTGCACTTTTTAAATTCAACATTTTAAAAAGCGAAACGTATAAACATTGAGTGTTTGATAATGTCTTAAAGCAAAACAAACAAATAAATAAATAAGCTATTATGTCCACTATTATGTAGGTAATATTTATTTAACAGCCCGGTATGTAGTGGTTAAACCATGGCATTTTATTTTTCTGGTCACCAAACGCCTCTAATTTGATTCTTTGCACTGGAATTTAAAAAAAGAAAAATTGATTGTAACCCTTAATACTACGCTAATTGTAATATAAACAATAGGCATATTAAAAAAAATATTAATGCTGTCTCTTTATCACCCAGAATAAAATGCGATTGTAAAACATAGTTAACAATACACAATCAATGCACATGACGTGTTACAAATCACTAGAAATTGCTGCAAATATATTGAAACTGCTATCTGTCCTACTTAAACCCATTCAAACATATTGACAGCGCAGAGTTGTTTGGAACTATTGAGAGCTCCATGAACCACGTGACCGCACTGCGGCGAGATCAAAGAGTGTCGCAACTCTGACTCTCAACAGCTCTGCACTGGACGCGATAAAGCAACCATTGAAAACCATTTTGAATGTGTGTCAGCACGTCATAAATAGAACGCAGCAGAAGTTTTCTGTTGGAGAATTGTTGCGCGACATCATACCACTATCACGAGGATATCGGCGAGTTCTCGCGAGACCAGTCGCATATCGCGTACTTTGTATTTTTATGTTGTGCATCTATCTCATGTAAGATTAAATCAGCCTTAGCTCACTCGGCTCAAACAGCAACGCTCAACATTACAGAACATGACTGGGTCACTTGAAAAAATCCTATTCCTGTTGCTTTTCCTAAATCTTTGATGCATTATTTATAACAACTAGCAGTGTTATTTATAAATGGGCAGGTCGACGGTCAACTCATCAAACCGGTGCCCATATAATATCACACAATGGGCAAGAGAAATGGAAAAAACAATCTGGCTTTAAAAGGTGCAGTTAAAACGAGCACAGCTTCTGTCAGTCATCCACAGCCATCAGCGCAGGAACTATTCACTGGATATCCAGGCACAAATGCCTTTCAAGAAATGAAAAGCTAACGTGAATAGAGCCAGAATGTAACAGTAATCTCATTTAAACACCAGGCGTCCAGCCCAGAGCCACAAAACACCAAAGAGTAAAATCAGAGGAAAGCCCAGAAGTGCTTTCTAGGAAAGTCTGGCGTTCAGAAGATCCCCTCCCAGACGTCTGCAGGAGAGGAAGGATTATAGATGTTGATATCATATTCGATATGTGCTGAAAATGCCCTGAACATATTGATTTATTTACATGCGCATCCATCTGGCCCGCGCCGCTGGAGCGGTCTGGGAAAACACGGACACAACACTCACCGGAGAGAAGACTTCAGAAACAATCTCAAACTCTCTATTGATCCCGCTCAAGTGAGTGGATATATATTCAGCCGTCCCAAAGGCACAATTTCTGCGTCTCTTAAATGCAAACAGGGAAGAAAGGAATGAAAGAAAATAAAAGATAGTGGTGTGCGAGGGCCGAGGCTGGCATATATGAGGCTATTGATCCGTGCTCCGGCTGGAAACACAGAGCGAGCTGGGAATGATGGATGCACTTGCCGATAGCGCCGGACAAACCGGTTAGCTAATTGCCAGCAAAGACAATTATCCAGGTGTTGTTTGATGAAAGCAACACATTACAAAAGTCTAATATTCACACAGGGAGATTTAGTAATTGAAGGAGTTCAGTGCTGCGGGACAGCCGGGTCTTGGGAGGAGAAGACGGCGCGTCACTTCCATTAGAATCAGAGCTGGGCTAGTCACGTGATGCTAACGCTACAGAGAACACAAACGCCTGAGCCTCTGGAAAACGCCTCAGACCGAACATTATCAATTGTTCTCACACTGAACCAATAAAAGCATTGTCCTTTAATTACAGGTCATTTTCTGAACACCTCACATATCTACACTATAAAAATAAATGTAATTTTTTAACTGTAACATTTTGAAAAAACTATTTCTGTCAAATGATTAATTGTGATTAATTATATTCATTTTTGCTTACACAATATATGTGTGTGTGTGTATTCTGTATATTATGTACACACACATTATATATATATATATATACATATATGTGTGTGTGTATGTGTGTATATATACAGTAAGTTCCTGTACTATATACAGGGAAAAACTGTAAACCGGATTTCAAGCAATTTTACAGTAAAATCCTGTTTTTTAAATTAAAAAAAAGAACAAATCAATGTAGAATTTACAGTGAAAAACTGTAAACTGATATTCCAAGTATTTCCTGCATGATAAAGTATTGTGTTTAAATAATCCTTTTTAAAATAGTTTTCATGATCAGTTATGCACTTTTGAGCTTTAGGTTACATATGTTGTATAATAAATGTTTATTGCATTATTTATATAAACAGATTTTATTAGCAGTGTGTGCTGTTGAATTTACTGGTTTACATTCAGATTTTCTTGTTTGCAAATTTCAATTTTATACTGTAAAACGTAAAATTTTTGGCTGTAAATGTCTTTAGTTTTTCCTGTATTTTTTACAACATTATTCTGCCAACCACAGCTATTTTATTTTGTAAAAATTTTTGCAGTGTATCATCACACAATTTTAAACCTCCAACAAAACATTTTTTTTAATCATTTTAAATTGTTGTCTGATATGGACACTGCATTTTGCAGTTATAGACAACCTGGGTTAACAAACTAAAACCACATGTGTTACTTAAAAAAAATTGTTATCAAAACTATTAATTGAAATTACAATGAAAAGGGAAAACAACTATAAAAATGTAAAATATTAAATTGGAAGAACTAATTTTATTTTTAATGCACATTAATTGGAACTAGTGCTAAAGTCCAACTAAAGACATACTGAAGAATATTTGATTGTGCTGAAGTGGAACTATTGTACACACTTTCAATATCTTGCATTTAAAAACCAATATTATTCAAAGATCATACTATCATCATCAATAGTGACATGAAAACACATTTTAGGCTTAATATTAAGAAAAGTGCACTGTGCACAAGCAGTACTCCAAACAAAGTTTCATTATATTTTTATATACAAGTCTTGAGCGATGTGTCCGTGAATTTATAATGGATTTGAACTATACTTAGTATGAAATAAATGCATTTTATACATATTAGTTTATTGCTAGGGTTAGAAAGCTTGGTCACCCTTTATATTAGGGTATAACTTCAACTACTATGTACCTGAAATAAATTGTATGTACACTGTATTTATTCTGCACAAGCACTGCTATTAAGGTTGGATATGGGTGAGTTTATGGACATGTATAGTGGTATGGGCTGGTTTAAGGGTGGGTTAAGAGGTGTGTGTAGGTGTAATCATAGGTGTAACTACAGAACTTAATTACAGATTACAAGTACAACATAATAACATGCATGTGCAAAGCAAGTGTATTATATCAAATGATTACCGTAAATGCTAGTACACAGTAGTTGAAGACACTTTGTCCAGAAGCTCATTATACTTAATGAATCAACACTAACAAGTCTGAAATATTATTGGCTATTCTCCCTAAATCTGCAATTTTGTATGGCAGGTTACGAAAGTAATAAAGAATGGTCTTCAGAGAGTGTTGTGCTGTACAGTGTTCGAGCTTCAATCGGCTTTATCAGAGTGATGATAGACCATAACTAAACAGATCAGGCCATGTGTTCACCACAGCATCAGGTCAGTGAAGTCTGGTGATTTATAATGAGTTTCCAGCAGACTGAGGGTGGGCTACGTCACACAGTATTGCCTTGTTCTACACACGGCAGGAGCGCTTTGACAAGCACTGGATAACAGCGATCCAAAGTAATCACACGCTTGACTTTGACATACGAGTGCACACATGCACTGGAATCTCTCTGTTGATTAAATCCAGCACACGTGTCTCTGACACACTCTGTGTGTGTGTGTGTGTGTGTGTGTGTGAGCGGAGAGGAAGATGGCGGATGCTGTGTGGGTCTGTATTAACTGAACGCTCAAAAGACTAGCGTCGTCCACTTCTACTGACACACAGACACTAAAAACTGCAGAAACACACACACACACACACACACACACTCTAGTGGGCCTCCATCTTAACTCCTGTGCATTACAATGTTTAAAGCATTAAGAGACAAAACAGTTCAGATGTATTGTTTTGGCTATCAACCATAACACAACAATTATCATTAAATGACACTAAATTAATTGTCCCTATTAATGCAAGCTTGATTGTTTATTAGTCATTGTTTTTATTGGCATTAATTTATGAAATCAATATTATTTATCAATATATATATTTGTAAACCAAATAATCTTTTGTTGGCTAATAGTGTGTTTAAAATGTGCATTAAAGAAATATCGTTAACACTTTCTATGAAGCCTGTATTTATAATACATTATAAAGGTATTCTTAAGGCATTATAATGAAGGCATACTGTATTATAAATAACGTTATAATATGTTGCATTATCTCAAGAATCATAATATCATAAGAACAGTTTTAATGTGTTATAATATTTACTTATTTGTGTGTGGTATTATCAGATGAATAACTGACCATGTCTTTCTGTCGGTGTGTGTCTGATGCAGTGAGAGTGTGAGGATGAGAAAGAGGCCCAGAATAAACGCAGGGTTATAACTAACACAGCACTGATCTGATCTACGGCCTGCAGAACTCTTAATTGTGCTGCAGGTAATGCTGTTCCTCGTTAGGAAATAAACACCTGTACTCACGGACTGAAGCCTCACGCTCCTCCAGAAAACACTCCACCATCAGACGGGCCAGGAGAGCAGGAGACAGGTCCACCTGACAGAGACACACACACACCTGCAGTCACTAATCATCAATACTCAACTGGGCTTCAATTACTTCATGTATTAATGGTTTGAAATTAATGGATTGAGTTTATATTCAAAAATCAATAATAAAGAGCATGTTGGTTTAAAAAGAATATCAACTTTAGGCGTCACATTTTAACATCATCCCACAACAGCTGATACAAATCAAATTTTAAATTAAAGATATTATTTAACAACTCCTCCTGCAGTGAAAAAGTCTATCTTCTGTCGTCTCTCACATCAAATCCAGACACATATTTGTTCAAAGCCGTTTGATTTTGTCTTTATTTTTGATCTGTGCAGATGTCTCTCCTGATTCAGACCAGAACACCTTCACTGGATTATTCTGATGTTTTTATCAGACTCTCATTCTGACGGCACCCATTCACATCCATTACTGAGACACTGATGCAGAGACATTTCTCCAGATCTGATGAAGACACAAACTCATCTACATCTCAGACGGTGAGCACCTTTTCCCTGAACTACACAAGTCATCATTGACTGAAGCTCACAGACTCACAGCGCTCAAAGCCGGAGCTGACACTGAATAATGATGTCTGTGTGAGGTCTCATCGTTTTCAAAATGAATCATGAGCATGTCTCTCGTCTGAAATGTGTGAATAACGTTTATGAAGCTCCAATCACATTCATCACTCTCTGATCAGGTGAAATAACAGACACTGGACTGGACTCACTGCTGTTTGCGCGTCAGATCACAGATGATCCACGGGCTCTAATTCTCATCAGCTTTTATAGTGTAGCTCAGATATATATTGTGCCGTAAAGCGCTATGACTGTAGCAATTAGCGGCGAGCGGAGCGCCATCAGAGCCCAGTGTAAATGTGAAGCAGCGCATTAAACTGAGTCATGAGACACTTACGAGGGACAGCGTCCACATCCTTCAACAACAAACTGTACATCAGTTCACAATCCCTAACACTTCCTGCGCTGCCTCATACATTACAAACGAACACTGTCATTCATAACTGGAGATCTGACGATATCTCATGATACGATAACATCGCCATATAAAGTCCACGAGACAGTATTTACTGTAGTCCAGTTAACAACAGATAACACAGAAGCCAAACAAATTGGAATAGAATATTAACAACAACAACAATTAGAGTTATGGCCGTATATTGTAAAACAATTACCCTGTAAAATACTGCATTTAAACCTCTAGCTGTCAGGAATACTGCAGCTTTTATTTTGATAGAAATCTCCAGCTTCAGTAAAAACACCTCTCACTTCAAATCTAAATTTTTAGTTCATTTGACAGATACTGTGCCAAATCATAATGACACAAATCAATAAGACCTTTTTTTTATAAATCACAATAACAGTTGCAATACATTTACAAATTCTAGCCACAAACAGGTGTGTTTTATAGAGCACTTATAAATATAATAAAACCACACTATAAAAGCATTCTTACAAAAGACGAGACTCATAATAACTGGAACTGTAATCCATGGTGTTATGAATCATACTCTTAAAAACAGATGAGTATTGTAACTGTTGTCACAATTGTTCATGAAATAATATATTCTAATGTATGTTTTCATAAAACAACATTCATGCATTATAATGCCTTAAAATTAACTTATATAATGTATTATAAATACAGTGTCTCTTTTATTTTATAAACCTGTTTTTAAAATAAAAATAATTAAGTTTTATTTGATCATATTTTAATCAGCTAACAACAGACAACACAATTTCTGAACAAACAAATAAATAAAAACATTTAATAGGGCCCTATTATCATTCAAATATTTGTCAATTATTAATAAAATATTCAGTAAAATGATTTCACATGATTCAGATTTTTTTAAATAATAATAAAATAAAACAAAATAAGCGTCCCTGCAGTATGTATGATTATTTGTGCTGAGATGAGTGTGAGTCTCTGATGATGGCAGGAGTGTAATGAGAGTCCTCTCACTGTAATTCACTGACTCACACACACCCTCAGATCCACCGACACAGGAATCACTTAATGAAGCTTCTGAAGTAAGAGAGAGCTTCGATGTGTAAACAGCACATCTAAATAGAGATATTAACCACTGACCTCCGTGTCAATAATAGAGCGCAGATGCATTTATGAATGTCACTTATGATAATGACACTCAACTATTTTTCCATGAAGGATAATTGCACCAAATCATTGGTTAATAGGCCGAACCATTAGCCCAATTTTTATAAGTACTAACAGACTGGGAAAACTCCCAGTGAATCTTTGAATCTTCTGGGTTAATTATGTTTGAGCAGAACTCTGCTGGAGAATAATGAAGCATGTATGTCTTTACCTGGTTGGCGAGCTCCAGCAGAAGCGGTGCTGCAGGACGAGTCTTGGCTTCGCTGCGATACCTTCGTTACCACAAAGAACAACAACGAGAAGAGAGACAACAAATGAGAAGAGAGGACAACAAGCCAGGACATGCCAGCGTCCCTGATGGACTCCAAAAGCCAAATCAGACGAGGCCCATCATTAACCTCCAACCACAGAGCCCTCACAGATCTGAGCTAACGAGCAGCACAAGCAGCTTTCCTTCAGGTACCAGCGTGTTTGGCAACAGTCACATCATCTGCCTCCATCTGATTTGGTTTTTGGGAGAATAACAAACAGCAGCGTCTCACCTGAGCTTTGTTTATAGCTGATCTATCTACACCCGACAAGTGTCTTCCACTTCAATTATTCAAATTATTAGCAAATTAAAAACAAAAAAGTTCAACTTAAACTTATAGGTTTAGACTATTTATAGACTAGAATATACATGTGTGTGTGAGTGTGAACTTTTACATTTAAGTTAAACTTTTTTTTTTTTTTTGCTAATAAAAAATTGCGTACAGGGCTTAAATGTAAACTTTTATAAAAAAAAATAATATATATTATTATTTGTTGTTGTTGTTTATATGTATTTTTTTAACATTTCATTATAAATACTATAATTAGACATACTGATATCATTTATTTATTCATTTAGTTATGTAATATTTCAATGGCCAAATCAGAGTTTATGACAGTGTACTGGTTCAGGAAAGAAAGAAAAGAAGCTCAAATATGTTACACTGAAAACAAATAAGATTAATTGAACTGACATATTTTTTAAAGGTAATTGGTCGCAACCAATTTATTTTAGCATTCAAATAAACAACTTTAGTTGACTAACTTTATTATTATTATTATTATTTTTAAATGTAGCTCAAATAAACTGTTCGCAAACACTTAACAAAAAACTGACTACATTTCTTAAGGTATGTTTTATGTATTAAGTGTTGAATTTTTTCACAGCACTATTATTTTAAAATAAGTCATAATAAACCAGCACAGTAAACGGCTTTTAGATTTGCTTCAAAAACACAGAAAGGTGCACACAGAGCAACAAAGAAGATGTTTTTTCATCATCCAACTGGTTCATGGAATAATTGTTGACATGAGAACAGACGATAAATATTCAGGAAGTAGGATCAGCTGGAGGTCATTATGCACTGCATGCTGCTGCCTGATCATTGCATTTTTAAGAAGCCACATCAGTGTTAAACTTTTCAAAGTGTACTTGAGAAAGACATGAATGTGAGATGTTTCTTACCTCTGATAATACGCTTTGAGCACGTCAGGAGCGTGATGCCTGCTCATGCTGCGCTTCATCCTTTTCTGAAACAAACACACAGAGCAGGAACTTAAACCAATCAAACTCACATATCCTGTGTAGTGTATGTGAAATATCAACACTCTGCATCATTAACCAGTCATCCTGCTGGACTATAGTGTGTGTTTTTGACTTTAACTGCTTTATCTGCATGGCTATCAGGAGTACATGTGAGAACAAAGAAAAATACTCCTGAACTAAACGAGATGATCAACTGATATTACAGAGGGTTTTTTCAGCACAGCACAAACAACAGTTTATAATATGTTTATAACCTGAGACACTGATCTGAATCTGGACTAGCTGTTTTATGACATCATTTACACTGTTTTGAACTCGGTGGTCTAATAATGTGAACCTGTTTTCACACTGAATGATGACATAAATACCGTGTGTATTTTGATTAAAATCCACCAAAACAGGAAGATAGGATTAAGATGGGATTATTAAAGCTTTGTTTACACTACCATTGAAACTACTTTTAATCAAGGATGCACTAAATTGATGAAAAGTGACAGTAAAGACACTAGCAATTATAGCAAGATTCCTGTTTCAGATAAACGTTGTTCTTTTGAACTTTCTATTAATCTGTGAATCCTGAAAAATAAAATGTATCTCAGTTTCCACAAAAATATTGAGCAGCACAACTGTGTTCAACATTTATAATAATCAGAAATGTTTGTTGAGCAGTAAATCAGTATATTATTATGATTTCTGAAGATCATGTGACACTG